>SNQJ01S0058038.1:16610-27879 GCA_010110895.2 Picea sitchensis | reverse complement strand
TTATAAAAACAAAGCAGTGCATCCTTTAGAATGTCTCACAATGGATGCATAATTGGCTTCAACCCCCATCAATACCTTTCACTTAATCAACAACACCACTAACTTAACTATTTATTAAATTTAATGTAGTGGTGCAACCATTTTAACTTAGTGCAGTGGTGTGTATGTGAGCAATAAAGAATCGATCTATCAATTTTCAAACACACTGCCATACTTTATAATAAAAATTATAGGCATGGAATAAAGCACATGGGTGTCGTTAAACATTATGCATTGATGTGCCTCACTGTCATCAAGCGCACCACGGTAGGGTAAATTAAAAAATATTTCCAAACCAATTTTCATTGTTGCAGTGCATCTTGTGCTTCCAAAATATCAACCAAGCACCAGTGCTCACCATCCTTCCAAATATGCCATGTTTCTAGTGCTCTACACTGAATTGGATAGCTCCATCTGTAGATTCCACACATTTCCAATTTTTGGAAATTACCATGAATTTTCATTTCCTCTCAACGATGAAATCATGCCTCCTCGAGACATAATAGGCCAGGTAAATTGTTTATTGCCTTCCTATTTTCATTTTCATGTAATCAAAATTTGAATTTAGCTTGAAATTTGTCATTTTTTTGAACTTTTTTCTTAGTTCCACACGGTGTGCCTAACCGCTTTGGTTTTTCATTAAGTAGTTTGTACTGTGTTAAAGCAATAGTTATCACCACTACTGGTGTGTCTCCTATATATGTATACGTCGGTGTCGTTCAAGCAATACGACTATGATAAATTATAAAAATAAAGTGGTGTGTCCTTCAGAACACCCATAACTAGCACATATAGGTTTTTACTCACTCTGACACATTTCACTTAATTAATTTCACTGCTAAATTAAATATTTATAAAATTTAATGTAGTGGTGAAACCATTTTAACAAAATGAACTGGTACTATTTACTAAACCGCAGGGGAACATATATTGCTCAACTTGGCATAGTAGGGCATATCATTAGACACCTTATCCCTAGTGCTCTATCATTTACAATGCACCGCAGAACAAAAATTATGTGCTCCACTATCATGGTGGCACTAGTGCATTAACAGTAACACATCGCATCATATCAACTGCAATAATGTAATTTAACCTAATGATGTCCATCAATCCAACAAACACACCAGTGTTGTAAAGACAATGACACTGAGGAAAATTTTTAATAATCAATTCGAGTGGTGTGACTTGTTAGACATACTCCTACTATCTACAACGAGATGAAAATAAGTGGGGTGCACTGGTGCGTAAATGACAAACTTACTCACTGCGACATGTTTTGAAAAATAAACATTGTGGTTCATCTTCTGTAAGGCCCCATTCACGGCGCATTAGTAATATAATGTATTCATAGACATCATGTTGGTGTTTTTGTAAAAAAGGTGCACTGGTTATTTCACTTTAACAAAGGGTTGCTACCAATTTAGCATGCCATAAATTTTAGCGTTGTGGTGTGAATTTGTTAACGAAATGAATCGATTCAGTTATAAGTACTAAAAAGACGCGGTTAAAATCACTGAGTTGATGTGGAGCGTCCTATGGGACACAATGTTCAAATACTTAGCGATGCGACAAGAAACGAGGAACTGGTGCATATTAGTAACAACATTACAAGATCCAGTGCCATTTGTATGATAGAGTACACCATCATTGGGGTGTATGTTATGTTTTAAGTGCATCAGTCACTTTTTAAGATTTTTTTGCAAAAACAAATTAATTTATATGTTTTAAATACACGTCATTTATATATGTATTTGTTTTAGAATTTCAACTTATTTTATCTATACATTTGTGCGTAACAATATTTGTACATGAATGAGAGACGACGGCAATGAGAGGAGGAGGAGAAACAATAGTAGTAGGTCGAGATACACACATCTGTGCCTGAGTGGGAGGCCAAGAAGAGGGAGAGGGAGTTGTTCCCTTACACTATTTCACAACCAAAATAAGACCTTTTGATGGATGTTGGCCTCCTAAAGTTTTATTAGGAGGGTACATCCCTTAGGGGGAACTCTTTTTTGTGACAATAGTTGATCCATTGTTGTTGGGACCATGGGAGACAAGAATTCAAGGCTGGTTTCCATCTTTCGTAACATCCCATGGAGGAGGATGTCTATTTCATTACTGGATTGTTTAGGAGGGGGAGGTATTTTCCCCATTTCCATACGATACCGCTTGGTGTTGCAGGACAGACCCATATGGCATATGTCACTACAGGAAGAACACCTTCTTGCCAAGGTTTTTATGGAACCTCCTTGAAAAATTTATCCCTTATTTGTTTATAGTGGAGGTTGTTAGTGGAGATTTTTGCGGAGATTTTTTTTCGATGTCCCTTTAAGGTATATATGCATAGGTGTGCGCCTAAACATACCACATTGATTCTTAAATGTTCAAAAACATTGGCACTGTTCATATCGTAAGTTGTTAGCAGATTTAAGTGGGTGGAGGTTTTTCAGGAAATTTTTGTTCAGTGCGCCTTTATGGTACATTCTCTCAGGTGTTGAAGTAAAACATAATGCACTGGTGCATAGATGTTTAAACGCATTGTCATAAGGTATAATAAAAATAAAAAGAACTGAACAAAGGGCACTGCTGCTATTTAATCTTACATATCGATGCATAAAACATTTCGATGGCGCACCACGATATGGGTTAAAAAAAGGAGAGCCATTTCTTACTCTATTTGCAATTATTCCTTGTTTTCAGTGCTCCTTGGTGAGTTGGATAGCTCCACTGGTCGATTCCACACATTTCCATTTTTTTGAAATTACCACGAATTTTCATTTCCTCTCAATGGTAGAACCATGCATCCTAGGGACACAAGATTCTAGGTAATTTTCTTATTACCTTCCCATTTTCATTTTCATCCATTTAAAATTTGAAGTTAGCTTCAAATTTGAGACTTGTTTCAATTTTTTTCTGAGTCCACGTGTTGTGCCATTTTAATTTGTCTCTCCCTAGAGTGGTGCTTCATGTGTAACTCCATAGTAAGCATCGCAACCTATGCATCTATTTTTTACCATACTTAACATACTTTTCTTCTTAAATGACCCACATCTGGTGCATTATAAAATACAACTCCTCATAAACAGCATGCATGTGATTTTCAAACATAGAAGTATCGATGCATTATGTTTAACCAAGTACACCGCTCAAAATACGACACATAAAATTTAATTGAAAAATACAAACATTTTTAAAAAATGCACCAGTACCATTAATAGAACCAAACTGGACTAGATATTGACCAATTTGGAATTGCGGGGAGTTCCCTTTGATTCCCCATCACTAGTTCTCTATTCTTCACAAAGTACCACTAAATAAAATGGTGGTGCTTTAATAACAAGGTAGTACCTACACGTTCAAAGTAACACATTGCACTGATTAATTTGCAATAAATCAATATAACAGAGAGATTACCATAGTTCCAACACATGTAATGGTGCGTTATAATAGACGACACACTGCTAAACATCATGTTGATGCTTTGGAAATGACATCACACTGGTGTGTTCTATTAGCGAAAGCACATTGTTGTGTTTACATTTGATCAAAATTGGGGGACAATGTGTTTATGTTAACCAAATGAACTGGTTTTGTGGAGTGTCTCGGTGGACAACCCGTTACCGATTCTCTTGAAAATAACACATTGTTAAACAAAAGATCGGTGCTCCAATAACACGGTAGCACTGGTGCATTTATATTAACACATCACACTGCTTAAGTTTCTATACAAAAATTTAACCGGTCGGTATGCCTATGTCCAAACAACACATCGATGTTGTAAAGATCATGACACTGGACCAAAGTCCACCAATTGAGATAAGCACACGTGTTTTCTATTAATCAAATGCACCGCCAAATTTTTGAAACAATTTTTTTCTCCATAGTAAGTCAAATAAATACAATGCATTGATGTTGTGTACTACAACACATCAAGCAAAATATATAATAGTAAATGATATCGGTTCATTTATGGGATATTTCATTACCGATGCATTTTCATATGCACTAGTATTAAGACATACAAACATAAATTTGAGCATCAGTGCATTGCATTCATTGAAACGCACCAGTGCCATTAAGTGAGTTGCACTAGGAAAATTATTTAAAAATTATCATTGCACTGTGTCTTTTAAAATGTGCATGTTACAAGTGTGTCAGAAATGAAAACACATTTTTAAAAATAATCTGGTAGTTGAAGGAATATAGAGTGTCGATTCATTTCATATAACCAAGCACGTCGCTTGGTTTATCATTAAAAAATTCTACTACAACGATGTGTTTCGTAAAACCAACCACCTTGAGTTACACAGTTCATATGTGAAATGGCATCGAGGGTTGTTTTGTATGACAATCCTTAACTGGTGTGCTATATATAACAACACGCCACTATAGATATTGATGCTCGACTAACAATGACACACTGATATGCTAAATTTAACACACCTTCTTTCAATGCCTTACATCTGATATAGAGCACCGACAACTGTGTGTATGAAGTTATTATTAGGACCAGTTATTTTTTCACTTTTTGTTTGTAAACATAAACTAATTTCAATTTTAGATAAATACCAATTAGCTATATATGTTTTATTTTTATATTTTAAATGTGTTTTATCTATATAAATGTGACTAATTTTATTTTTTATGTTAATAAGATATGAAGTCAATTCCAAGCGCAGTAGCAGTAATGACATCCAGAATAAAAACACATTAATTCACAAACTACATATGAAAACCTCCACAGTTAAATTTTGTGGAGGTTTTTCTTTACAGAGGAAAAAATAGAGGTCACTCTTCAGTGCCTCTCATAATTTAGCACATGGAATAGATCATCTACCCCTTCCTCAATTCTCTGCCTCACATATCCTTCACTACGGGCCACTTGACTTTCACCAAGATACCATCATCATCATTCATGTAGCCATAATATGAACTAGCATCAATTGACTTGTAGATCGCATACCTACTCCTCCTTTTTTTACCTCAAGGGGGATTATCAAATATCTCTTTAATGATGGGGAGGAATTTAATAGCCCCGAATTATCTGTAACCAAGGTCCTTGCTAGTAGCACTGGGCACATAAACTTTTCTCCCTTCCAAGTCCATCATCTTGGCCCCCACTTTGGCATAATTAGGACTACCAAGCTCCAAGATCGGAGCTTCCTAGTGCCCCTTTTCCCTATGCAACAAGAAAGGACCCTAGCGTATTATTAATTATAAAACTATGTACACATCAAGAATGACATAAGATCCATATTGTATATTGAATAGAAGTTAAGAAACACATTCGGAAAAATAACCGATGATTCATAAGCTTTATCTTCATGCCTTATCGCTAAATATTAATAATTGACTTGGCCTTGACTTGCTCCTCCATGAAATACTCACTTCTGTACTTACTATAAGAAGCTCATGTTTCTTCTTCTCCACAACCATGCACTCAATCTCTTTCTCATCCAGAAGGGGCACATGGGAAACAATCTCTCTCTCTCTCTCTCTCTCTCTCTCTCTCTCTCTCTGTTGTTGGTTTCCCTTGTCCTTCTCTCCCATTTATTTCTCCACATCCTCGTCTTCCTCAAATAGGACTAGATTAATGGAAATGACCTCCCCTCTCTTTATCATCAACCTGGCCTCCCTCTGGATATACTTTATCCTCTATCACTCCCTCAACACTCTATCCAAAATCTCTTCCTCCATGGGCTACTTGAGTTTCTCCAAGATAGCATCCTTTCCATCCCCATTTCCATAATAGGTGGCATAAATTCACTTGTAAATAAAATACCTAGACATCCTCTTCTTCACCTTGGAGGGCTTGTTGAATAGATATTTATTTCTAGGGAGGAATTACCCATACGCACTTGTACAATTGATTGTTAGAAGATGGTATGTTACAGTATTCTAGCAACCAATTATACAAGTACAACTAGGAAATTCCTCCCCAACATCGAAAAAATATTCAATAAGCCCCTCTTGTTGAAGAAGAGGAGGTCTAGGTATGTGATTTACAATCGAATTGACGCTAGTTATTATGGTGACATGGATGATGATAATGATATGTTGGAGAAAGTCGAGCGGATTGCGTAGTAGGAGATGTGGGAAAAAGCATTGAGGGAGTGGCAGAGGATCAAGTCTATCTAGATGGAGGCTAGGTTTATGATCAAGAGTGGGTAGGTTGTTTCCATTAGGCCAGTCCTATTCAAGGAGGATGAAGATGTGGTGGAATAAATGGGAGAGCAAGACAAGGGAAAACAACAACAAAGAGAGTGAGAGTTTTTTTCCCATGTTCCCCTTTTGAATGAGAAATTGATTGAGTTCATGGTTGTGGAGAAGAAGAAACATGAATTTCTCAGTAAGTAAACATGTGACGATATCCTAGAAGAGAATATTGAGGCAAAGGCAATGCTTGATATTTAACGATAAGGGATGCTGACAAAGATTATAGATCATCGGGTTTTTTTCTAAATGTGCTTCTTAACTTCTATTAAATATACATTATGCACCTTAGGTCATTCTTGATATTGACACAATGTTATAATTAATACACCACTAGGGTCATTTCTTACTGAAAAGGGAACGGGGGCATTGGGAAGCTCTAAACATAGAGCTTGGAAGTCCTAATTATGCCAAAGTAGGGGCCAAGATGACAGACTTGAAAGGGAACAAATTTGATGTGCTCGGTGCCACCAGCAAGGGCCTCGGTTACATATACCTTGGGTCTACGAATTTCCTCTCCATCCTAAAAGAGTTATTCAATAATTCCCCTCAAGGTAAAGAAGAGGAGGTGTAGTTATGTGATTTAAAAGAAAATTGAAATATGTACATATTATGGATACAAGAATGATGAGGAAGGTATCTTGGAGAAATTTGAGCAGCCTGCAGAGGAGGAGATACAATACAAAGAAATGAGGAAGTGGTAAAGGATCGAGTCCATGCGCTAAATTATGAAAGGTACCTAAGAGTGATTTCATCCGCAAAGCACAACCTCTGCAATACTTTAATTATGGAAGTTTGTATACATACTTTGTCAATTAAATTGTTTCTTAATGCATTTTTACGTAACAACGGTATTGATGCACTTTCAATCACACTAGTGTGCTATAAACAATATAACATGTACATGTATATTATGTTTTTTCAAATCGTGTTGATGTTGTTTTTGTTTTATTTATAAAATGTGTTATAAGAACACTAATGATTTCTCTATTTTAAATTAAATTTAAGATGTATCACTCATTAGAATTTAGAGTTTCCATCTAATGTTTAACTTTAATTTTATGAAATCATTTACTTTGGATTGTAATTGCAAAATGAACTCACTTTATGATATTTTTTTCTAGGTCACCAACTTAATTATTAGCGTCCTCATAAGGAAATGTAAGTATTTGATTTTGTTACTAATGAAATGAATTAATTTGTTAAGATTAAAAAAATATTAAATTAAATTAATATTAAATTAGTATTTAAAAATATAAAAAAATATGAAAAAAATAAATAAATAAAATTCCATGTGTAGAAATTATAAGGAGCTAAATAGTCCCCATATTTGATGTAATGAATGTAACATGCAACCAATCAATTTTACATATATATTTGTATTTATGAGCAGTGATGGTACAAATATCATCCATATTGGTATGTTCTTTTCTTTTTTCAAATATTATATTGAGATGACTTATGCCAAGTGTCATATTATAATATAAATTGCACCTCACTTTATATTAATAAGAAAAAATAGTAATAAAGATATTAATATAATCAACATGTTTTTTTTTAGTTTGTAGGCTAAAATGTCATTTTTTTTAAAAATGGTTGTGTTAAAATTTTATTGCAAAATCATAGACATGTATTTTTAAATTATGATGCATTTTTTGTTTGTTTGTTTGTTAGAAATGTTTTTCACTTGCGGTGCCATGATTTCAACTGTTAGATAAGAATCCACAACCTAGGGGTATCTAAGCCGTCAAAATCACTAGGGGGTCGTAACCGACCTAGGTCGCACTAACCCTACTAAACATCATGTCGATGCTTTGGAAATGATATCGCATCAATGTGCTATGTTAGCGAAAGCACATCACCATGTTTACATTCGATCAAAATTGGGGCGATGATGTGTATATGTTAACCAAATGCACTGGTTTTGACACATGTATATTTTTACCTTGCAATAGTAAATTTTAACTTATGAAAACAACATGAAGTGGTTTATGGAACAAACAAAAGGGATCTTGCATGAAGTTGATGGTTAAAAAATTGGCAACTGCGAATTTGGGAACATGCTCTCACATGAAAATGTACATGTTATTAAAAATGTGCACGTGTTCCTTTTAAAATAGCATTAATGCATTTTGAAATACCATGCAGACTACTATGAAGTTTGCCAAATAAGAATAAAAATTACACATGCATGTTCTTTAGAAATGTGCATGCATTAATCATGGGAACACATTATTTTTAACATAAAAATATATAAATTATATAAGAAATTTCCACCCATAAAATGTATGAAGAGTAATTTAGTAATTTGTCTATAATATTTTATCCCAACATCCATTTTTTCCATTATTTACATACTTCAGAAGATCTTAAAGAGATATACAAATTTAAGGATCTGCAACTTAGATATGAAAGGTGCATAAAACAATAGCGATGCACACTAGCAAAATGCATAAGTAGAGAAAAAACACGAAAATACACAACAAGAATGAAGATAACAAATGAGAAGCAAAAAGTTACCATGAGTTTATTCCATAAGAGAGGTGTGCCCTTTAGTATTACGCAAGGTGACTTTTTCGTCTACATTATTTGCAGTTACAAATGAAGTTATTTCTTTATTTCTGAAGATCCCTGCTCAACTAGACTGGTGAGGGTTGTTTACCCAACAACTGACTAAGATGACTGACATACTAATCTTATTTCTGAAGTGACCAGATCAACCAGAATGGTGAGGGCTCTTTATAAAGAAATTGACTAACAAAAACTAACATACTAACAATTATATAGGAGTGCCCTGCTAAAACAAACTAGTGAGAGTATATTATAGTAGAAACTACTGACTACATGCTAAACTCTCTCATGCTAAGTGGTGAAGGAAGGGGTGTGCCCTTCCTAGTGTCCCAAATCCTCCCTATTTAGATCTAGAAGAATCCCTAATTCATCAAAAAATGAGGAAATTGCATTGCACGGTCTCGAGAGAAATCCATTTGACATGAGTTGGAGTTTGACCCTTTTTACCGTCCAAATATGAGAAATATTTCAATATTTCTGCGTGTCGAGGATTTGACTAGCGAGCAGTGGAGGGTGAAAATTTGGAATATTTTCCATTGGATGTTGAACTGTGACTACTTCTTCTAGAAGGGGGGGCTTGAACAAATTCAAATTATTCATGTTTGTCACATCATGTATTCATAGCTATGCGAGCAAGTCTAGACGATATGGATTCTCACCAATGCATTCTAACACTCTATATGGGCCATACCTCAGTGGATGTAGCTTATGATGGAAGCCTTTGAATCTTTTCTTATCCAGTAGGAGCCAAACCTGATCACCCAAATGAAAGGATAAATAAGTGCACTACTTACCATGACGTTGTTTTGCACATTTCTTGAGATTCTTTCAACACAACTACAACCTGAGTGTGGCATTGAGATAAATTACAAATAAAGTGTTGTGATACCTATTTCTCCTATTGGTGATGTGTATGGAAAGAAGGAGCGAGAGTAAAGGGAATCTTTGGGGCCACAAGGGGATAAAATCCAATACATACTTTGAATGGAGAGAAACATGTGGAGTGTGTTTCCTAATTGTAGCTATGCAGGATGATATGCAGATATGAATCCCACTTATTTTTTTTCACAAAATAGCTATGAAGAGAGTGGACCAGAGTACAATTGAAAACCTTTGTTTTCTCATTAGTCTGGGGGTGAAATGCATTGGAAAAATGAAGATGGAAACCTAGAAATGGTTATCGAGTGCACCAAAAGGTGTTGAAGAAGCAAGAGTCCCTGTCAAAAATAATACTACTGGGCAATCCAAAGTGTGGCCAAATATGCCAGAAGAATATATCGACGATGTGAGCAATGGAAGTAGTTTTATGGTGGGGGAGAAAGAGCACCATCTTAGAAAAATGATGGACTACTACCCAATTAACATCATTTTTTCAGAGAGTGGTAAGAAAAACACTCAAAAAGTCCATGGAAATAGATTCCCATGGATGGGAGGGTACTGGTAAAGGTTGGTACAGGCCATGCCTGCAATTAGAAAGCTTACTTTGGGAACATAGTAAGCATGAATGAATTCATTTTTCCACCTATTTAGGAAGAGAAGGGTAATAGAAGTGGAAATGGAGGTTGGTAATTGTCTTGGTTGTACCGAAATGCCCCCCACACAAAGATTCATGTGCCTCCCTGATGAGAATAAGATGATCCTCAGAATGTGGCACACACAACTGGTTCAACGTGTGAAGCTATCCATCACAGATGTTATAATCCATAAAGGGAATTTGATTGATGAATTTAGGCTATTGTACCACTTCCCAAATTTCCCTGAAGCATGGATTGTTTGCATACAATTCCTTTGATCCAAGTGGATATTGGTGGCTACCCACCTATTCCAGCTTACTCCTTTTCACTGTTTTAGTTCAACCCGTTCTTTTGTAATTCTTTGTAATTGTGGGTTCTACACTTATGGGGCTATCTAAATCCCTACACAGCTTCCAGGTGGAGATTGGTGGCCACCCACCTAATTGTAAATCCTAACCTTGTACAATGTCTATTGTAAACAGATATTCAGAAAAGAACAGAAAAGATACAATGGAAAATACAAACATTACACAGAGATTTTTCCCCTGGAAACCCAAACTGGGAAAACCAGCATATATTATATTCATTCATTGTGTTACATTGTTTACAATACAATATACATATAGGAGCCAGCGGCATCCAAAACCCTAACCCAATGACCTGGATTAGTCAAAAACCCTAATTCCTTATCCAGAAATAGAAAACCATCGGCAAAAACCATGTGCCGAAAAAACCATCTAAATACATGACATGTTTCCCGAGGTAGGTGTCCCCTTTCCCAAGGCAGAAAAAAATTTTCCCCCCCTCTAACCCCCTTGCGTGCCCAACACACATGCTCAGAAACTACTACTCATGCAAAGAATATAACACATACCCAACACTCTCCCACTTGTTTTTTTCTTTGCATACAGGGGGTTACAGGGTTA
>SNQJ01S0058038.1:0-16600 GCA_010110895.2 Picea sitchensis | reverse complement strand
TGCTACCGAGTCTCCATCTCTCATCCTCAAGTTATACAACTTCTTTCTCAGGAATAGTTTATTTACCAGGGACTTAGACTGATACAACTTCCCCAACTTTTCCCATAAATCCTTGGATGTAGCTTCCTCTGACACATTCAGTAATACTGAATCGTAGAGACACAGTCGAATTGTGCTCTTTGCCTTTCGATCCATCTTTTTCTAGTTATCCGCAGAAGTTCCTGTAGGTGCAGTACCTGGATCTACCATGATCCACTGATCTTTGTCCAACAAAATATCTTCCATCTTGAGCTTCCACAGCTCAAATCTTTTCCCATTAAACTTCTTGATCTCCATCTTTGAATTGTTTTCCATTTCTTTTCACCTAAAAAACAATACCATAGATCTCCCACTGTAACAAGGCTTATCACAGTCTCAAGCCAAACCCTTCACCACAAAGGCGTCCCCCTGAAGCCAATAAAGCTCTGATACCAAATGTAAATTATAACCTTGTACAATGTCTACTGTAAACAGATATTCAGAAAAGAACAGAAAAGATACAATGGCAAATACAAACATTACACAGAGATTTTTCCCCTGGAAACCCAAACCAGGAAAACCAGCATATATTATATTCATTCATTGTGTTACATTGTTTACAATACAATATACATATAGGAGCCAATGGCATCCAAAACCCTAACCCAATGACCTGGATTAGTCCAAAACCCTAATTCCTTAACCGGAAATAGAAAACCAATGGCAAAAATCATGTGTCGAAAAAACCACCTAAATACATGACACATTTCCCAAGGTAGGTTTCACGTTTCATGAGGGAAAAAAAAAATATGGGGCCGCTGCCCCCAGGCCCCCGTGCAAGGGGCTCCGCCCCCTCTAACCCCCTGCGTGCCCGACACATACACTCAGACACTACTACTCATACAAAGAATATAACACATACTCAACACTAATCCAAATAGCTTATTTTAAAAAATTTCATGCCAGTACATCTTTTTGTACTTTCAGGGCCGTTTTGGGGCCCTAAACAATGTTTTTTTTTTTTATCTTTCCACAGTAAAATTATAGATGGCGTTAGATTTTGACAACATAATGTATATTTCTCGAAAATACCTTTCCAACAAGCTATCATGCACCTAAAACAGAGGTCGTATGCAAATGTTACGACCCCGGGTAGTTGAGGTACCAACTTACCCATCATGGCCCACATAATGTTTGGTGTTTCATCTCCTAGGGTTAGGTTTTTGGATCTCTAGGGTTTTGGAATTCATGAGTAATGTTAAAAATTTCTCTGGAGCCTCATTCTAATCATTCTACTCAGACATATGCGCATAGTAGCCGCATCTCTTCTCAGAGATAACTACCACCATTCAAGCAAGTTGTGTTCAATTTTGTAGTTTTACAGTTTCGGCCTATTTTATTTATTCAATAGAAGTTATTATTCACTAGATATATGTTGTTGTTCTATGTATCTCTGTGTTATTGTATTCAGTCAGTTATTCATTTCGTTCTTCTCATAAATTTGGATCAGTGGTATTAGAGTGGTCTTCTCTTCATTTATTTTTCTTTGTGCATGTCCCCGACAAGATCTGGCTAGAAGAAGTTGGGACTCAAACCAATCGAGCCTTTGCAATATCGGTTGCAATGAGCCTAACAATAGCCCATGGGGGATGAAAAGAAACATTATGGAGTAGGATATCCTTTTAAACATTTTCTCTAGGAATCCCTTGCACGACAAAGGAATGAAATGATGGAGAAATTTGCATAGATCCTTTGACGGCTGCCCACAGGAGACACATCTTCATCAAGTGGCCATGCAACCCCCTTCAAGGTACAAGTAAATTTTTATATTCCATTATTTGAAGGACCAATAGATGCATATGTTGTAGATAAATGGTTGAATCTTCTCGAAGGGTATTTTTTGGTCCACAATTTTTTCGATAGAGAAAAGATTACTTTTGCACTCCTCAAGGTTGTCCCCCATGTTAAGCATTGGTGGGATAGTTACTCTCAGAAAAGGGCCATAGAGGAATATGAAATATTTTTGGTCACCCCCACATGTAATTCCTTCAAGAATGCCATTAAAGAACAGTACTACCTTGTTGGAAGCTATGAGGACCAATACACAAGATGGACCACCCTGCGTCAGGAAAGGGACCAGAAAGTACCATATTTCACCAATATTTTCCATACCTTGCACACCAAGTTGGGTATCAAATAATATGAATGATATCTGGTGCTCAAATATTGCGACTATGTTCATAGATACATTTAAATAGAAATGGAGTTTCTAGACATCACATCATTGGGTATGAATTATAGATATGATGTCAAGATCGAGCATAAATTTAAGAAGTAGAGGTGAGAGTTTGGATCTACAAAATCCTCACAAATGAAGTAGGGAAAAGGAGGCCCCAACCCACAAAATAAGGGACGGAGAAAATATGGCCACTCTCAAGACAACTAGTCCAATCCACAACACAATAAGGGTAATCAAAAGCCGAAGAAGGACATGGGAAAGTGGTATAAATACCATAAAATCCCTTTGCACAACACTAAAGAATGTCACTCCAAGAAGTCACTAGTGGCCGAAATGAAATCTTCTGAGTCAGAGGCATATTCTTAATCTGAATCAAATCCAGAAGGATGGAAGCGAATTATCGATGTCAAACCTAGTGCCACTTTCTCTACCACCAAATTCCAGCGAAGTGAACCAGATGAACCAGAGGAAGGGGAACGCCTTTTTCACTCACAGATGTGGGTAAATGGGGATCCGCTTCATTTTCATTATCAACAGTGTAAGTCAGAAGAACTTGATCTCAGTAGAGTTCATCAAGCATTTGGACCTGCCGATGGCATCGCACCTGAAACCCTTCACCATCGGTTGGCTTCACCAAGGAAGAGATCTTTGTGTCAGCCAACAGTGTCATGTGCCTTACAACATCAAGCCCTTCAAAGATGAGGTATTGTTTGATATTTTTCCCCTTGAAGTTTGTGGTGTTCTTTTAGGACAACCACATTTTTGGAAGCAACATGTTGTGTATGAGTCTAGACCCTATAGTTTGATTATTACTTTGGGTATACAATTGTACAAGATACCAGAGATAGTGTCCCCTACCACTATTTCTTTAATCTCTACTAAGCAATGTGGTAAGATCATTTCACAGACCGGGAAGTTTTTCTTCTTTGTGATCCGTGCTTACAGTAAGCAGAAGGTCACCACCACATCTGTGACCTATACACAAAGCCTCTCTTTGTAGCAGAAGAAAGTGGATGGAATCATGGAAGAGTACAAATACATCTTCTCCTCACCCACTGGGGTACCAATGCACTTCCAAGTCAAGCATCCAATTGATCTAAACCCCGGTGAATCACTTCCTAATGCAATAATTTATCGTCATTGGCTGATGGAAAATAATGAAATCAAGCAGCATATCCAAGAGATACTTCAAAAGGGGAATGTCATACCCAACTCCTCCCCTTGTGGAAGCCCAATTGTACTAGTGCACAAGAAATATGGGACTTGTCATCTCTGCATTGATTACAGAGAATTTAACAAAATCATAGTCAGTAACCAGTACCCAATTCCCCAAATTGATGACCTTCTTGACCAACTCAAGGGGGCCAAGTTCTTCAACAATATTGACCTAAATTCTGGCTACCACCAGGTTCCCATCGAACCAACTGATGTATGGAAGACAATTTTCAAATCTAAAGAAGGTGTCCTCAAATGGATGGTCATCCCCTTTGGCCTAAAAAATGTACCAACTTTCATGAGGATGATGGATGATGTATTGAGACCCTTCACCAATTTTTTTATGGTGGTATATCTGGATGGAATCCTCATCTTCAGTAGAACTTGGGAGGAGTGCATGCAACATATTCAACTAGTTTTGAGCACTCTGCGGCAGCACAAGCTATTTGCCAACCTGGAAAAATGCTCCTTTATCATGAACATGGTCCAATACTTGGGCTAAATTGTTGAAGAACATGTGGTACATGTGAATCCATCTAGTATCCAAGTCATCCATGATTGGGTAGCCCCGACCACACTAAACGATCTTCGGAGCTTCTTGGTACTTTCCAACTTCTATCGATAATTCATCTTGGGATTCTCCCATATTGCATGGGCCCTTAGCCAAGTGACGAACGGTGGTGGAAAGGAAAATCTTGTGTGGGGGAAGGCACCAAAATGAGTATTTGATGATCTGAAGCATCGTTTGTGCTCAGATCAAGTACTCTCCTTACCCGGCCTGCAACAATCGTTTGAGATTAATAATGGTGCATTCAAATATGATGTAGGTGTAGTTCTCACTCAACATGGTCATCTGATAGCATACCATAGTGAGACACTCTCAGATACTATTCGTAAATACCCCACCTATGAAAAGGAAATGTATTCCATTGTACAAGCCTATTGTCAATGGAAACATTACATTCTAGGAAAGGAGACAATCATCCACACTTATCAAAATCCTCTACAGTTCATATAGACACAGGGGAAGTTGCAAAACCACCGTCATCAGAAGTGGTCCACATACCTGCAACAATTCCATCTCAACATCAAGTATAATAAAGGGAGCACAAATAATGTCGTTTACTACCTCAGTCAACCTCCCGCAACTGCACTCACCATCGTGCTCCATTCCAGTGGGCATGAGGCATCTGAGTGGCCCCAAATTTATCATCAAGATCTTGACTTCACCACCACTAATCATCTCTTGGGTACATGAGAAAATGTCACCAATTTTCACATTTAGGATGAACTGTTATGTAATTTGGGCCACCTATGTTTTCCTGCAAGAGATCGTGCAAAGATGATTTGGTAGGCTGACTACAGTCGGATGGCAGGACATTTTTGCATGGGGAAAACTATGGTTATTCTACATAAACATTTTTATTAGCCAAAACTTCAACATGATGTCAACAAGTATATCAGATCTTGCACTTCTTGTTCGATTTCTAATCTAGCCATAAAGAAGCAAGTCTTATACACCCCTCTTCCTATTCTCAAGAGGCCTTGGGAATCCATCCCAATGGATTACATGCCTGGCCTTTCATCCACCAAGTAAGGAAATTATTATGTATTTGTGGTGGTTGATCGGTTTTCAAAGATGGCCATTCGCATAGCCTGCAAGAAGAGCATCACAACGAAAGATACTACCAAGCTCTTATTTGAACGAGTGTGGGTCAATTTTGGGATACCATAGACCATCATCTCTTAACGGGAAAACAGGTTCCTCGACACATTTTGATCAAGTCTATGGTCACTGTTGGAGACCAAGATCACTAAATCCACTCCCTTCCACCCTCAAATTGATGGCCAGACAAAAGTCGTCAATCAGATGATTGTGCACATCTTGCGCATGTATAACTCTAAGAATCCACGTACATGGGACGAGGGTCTTCCCTATGCTCAACACAATTAAAACAAGGATCTCCATAGCTCCACCAATTGTAGCCCATTTTAACTGGGGTTGGGATTCCAACCCATGGGTCCCATTGATGTTGCACTACCTCTTGCAACCACACCGACTGAATCTTCCCATGTTCATTTTGAGGCTAAAAAAGCCACCAGATTCATTGAGTAGATTCAACACATCTGCTAACAGGTCCATCATATTTTGCATAAATCCAATGCTAAGTACAAGCAATGCCATGATCACCACCGGGTACCACACAAGTTTCAGGTGGGAGACAAGGTCTGGTTACATTTGTATAAATAACGCCTTACAGGGCCCCATTGGAAGCTCTGTCCACTTCGCTATGGGCCTTACACTATCACCAAGGTTGTGGGAGACAATTCTTTTGAGATCAACACTCTCCCCTTCCTTCACTTTCATGTAGTGTTCAATGTGGACCTCCTCCGACCATATTTTCCACCATTATTGGACACATGAGAGATCGCAGAACAGTTGACACCAACATAGCTCGACTCTGACTGCATGGAACATGCATCCATTGATAAAATAGTGGACACGTAGGTCAAGGGAAATTTCCAACAGAGGATCCATCTTTATCAGGTTGTCAAGGAAGGACAGCTCCTGCACCAAGGAAAATAGCTCACCCGAGGCCAAATTCAGTAGAAATTTCCTCAGTTGATGGGGGCACTCAATGCAATGGATATCATTGATTCCTAAGGGGGCATGATTGATCCAAGTGGGTATTGGTGGCCACCCACCTATTCCAACTGGATCCTTTTGACAGTTTTAGTTCAACAAGTTCTTCTATAATTCTTTGTAATTGTCGGTTCTACACTTTTGGGGTTGTCTAAAGGCCTACATAGCTTTCAGGTGGATATTGGTGGTCGCCCACCTAATCCAACTAGCTTATTTTGTAATTTTTATATGTCAGTACATATTTTTGTACTTCAAGGGCCGTTTTGGGGCCCTAAACAATGTTTTTTTGGCTTTCCACAGTCAAACTATAGATGAAATTGTTTTTAGTTTTGCAGTCTTACAGTTTCAACCTATTTTATTTATTCAATAGAAGTTATTGTTCACTGGATATCTATTGTTTTTCCTCGTATCTATGTTTTATTGTATTCATTCTATTATTCATTTCGTTCCACTGATAAATCTGGATCATCCTTCCAGGTGTCATATGTTTCACAACACACATCTAAAATGTGCATAACTAGAGTGGGTGGTCTACTTAACAATTCCCCCAGCTTGTTAGTGACCCATTTCTTGTACTTAATTATGGGATGAAAGTGTTGAATGTATTATTCCCACTTTACATGGTGTTGTTCCTAAAGTTTATTGTACAAATTAATGAATATTAAAGGATGATGATTTGTATGCAAAATGGTTTCTTTTCCCATAATATAATGGCATCATTGCTTCATATCCTGCAAAAAATTGTATAATTCCTTTTCATATGTATTGTATCTGACTTTGACCTCTGCAGTATCTCTAAATGGTATGTCACCAGGTGACCTCCCAATTTAAGTACAACCCAAATGGAGAATTGGGATGCATCTGTCTCAATCTCAAAGGGTTTCTCCAAATATCATAGTCATAGAACAAGAGAAAAGCATAGTGTTTTCCTGAGCCTCTCAAAGAGGCACTAAGCCTATTCATCCCACAGAAATTTTATGTGATTACATAGTTATTATAAAGGATGAGCTAGCTGCGAAAAATGAGAGACAATTTTCTTGTGGAAATTAATTCTTCCCATGAAACTGTTAAGCTCATGTGTAGTGGAGGGAACTAGCCATTGTGCCAAATCCTATACCCGAGAGGTTCCTTGGTGCACCTAAATATTGAATTGATTTTTTTCCAAAGTAGGAATTATTTTCCTTCACTTGAAGCTTATGTGCACGTATTAGCTCAAGCACGCTGCAGACATGTTGAAGATGCTCAGACCATGCCCTGTTGAAAACCAATGTAACATCAAGATAAATAACTACAAAGTTACCCAAGTGAGGTTTGAATATATCATTAATTAACCTCATGAATGTGGTTGGTGCATTGGTAAACTCGAATTGTATGACTAACCACAAAAAACAACCAAACTTGGTCTCTAATGTTGTCTTCTAGATGTATGTTTCCTTCATGTGAACTTGATGGTATCTTGTTGTCAAATCCATCTTTGTTAAGAAATAATTCCCTTGTAAGTATCCAACAAATCCTCAATATAGGGTAAGGGATATAGGTTTTTTACGGTGGATTTATTTAGGGTGCGATAATCTATAACTAGAAGCCATTTTGAGTTCTCCTTTTTGGGAATAATAAAGTTTGGGGATGCACAAGGAGATGAGGAAGGTTTAATATGGGTTGAGTCCAGCAGTTGGCCCATTTGACATTCTATCTCCACAACTTCTCGAGGATCAAGACGATGCAATGGTGCATTGGGTGGAGAGGCACTGGGAATGAGATAAATCGTGTGTTCAATGAAGCGAGATGGGGGCAGGCCTGTGGGTTGAGTAAAAAAATCTACAAATTCTTAGATAGGGGGAGACATTTCTGGAGGTGCATAGTTGGTGAGGTTATTTTTCTTAATAGGGTGCACTAAAAACAAAGAAACATCTTTGTGTAGACTGAATTTATTAACTATTTCCCTACCAATAAGAGGCGGGGTGGAGTTAAGACCAATTGAGGTAGCACATAGGCGTGCCTCTCATGTTGCAGGTTGTATTGATGTGTTTTTTCATGGTACATAGTGTGTTGGGCCTATTATTAAGGGAGGTCAAGTAACAAATCAACACAATCTAAGGGCAAGACATCATAGACCACCATATATTGGAAAGGGCCAATAAAAAATGTTATTGTAGAGCAACGAGAGACAATTAGATGAGGGCCTGATCCAGAAATCCTTATACACAACTTATTTCTTTACATATATACATGTAGTATCTAACTTGATCCATAATGATTTATTAATCATATCGAGGTGGTTTGCAGAATTCTGATGATGTGTTTTTTACCCAAAAATTCATAAACTGAAGATTGTTTTTTCTTAATGATGAGATGACATAACAAAAAATAAAATAACTCAAACCACATACTTTTGTTTCATCTTTAAGTTCCCTTTAATCCAATGAAAATTGCTTTCTCCATCTCAAAATAAAAAAATCACATGCAAAATGACTCACATATGTCGATTTAAAGGATGATCTTAAATTTCATTAATCAAAATAAGAAAACAACTTCACCACTGAAATCCTTGTGAAATTCTAAGAATTTTGACTATAAAGTTGACCAATTTCCAAACTGGTTCAATTTCACCCTCTTCGATACGCAGAATAATGCATTAAATGATCATTAATGGAAAATTGAGATAAGATTGTTACAAACGACCTAAAATCATGAAATAGACCTCAAATTCACGATCCTTACCAAAAATCATGAAAAATCAGTATAAACATGGCTAGGTTCCATCACTGTACCTCATGTCATGCTTTATGAGATAACATATTTAATATCTTCTTGGCATGCAAATAGAGACATCTGTACAACCTTGAAAAATGTACCTTGCATTGGAATTCATGCCACCTTGGAATTTGTGTAGACCTTGAAAACTATGCATTGGGATGCATGGAAGACCTTGGGATGTGTCTCCATGCAATGGGATATATGTTCAATATATAATAGGTTCAACCCGTAACTTCTCGTCCACATTGTTTGGAAATTCCATTGCTAAAATTAGAGGGAATCTCGTAACAAATGGGTGGTTGGTGTATTGTTTAGAACCATGGCTAATTATTGGAGGTTTGGGGTTCTATTCCTCTCAATCCTCTCATCCGTTGGCATATATTTGTTGTTAGTTATTTATGTATATATATACAGTATATAGCTAAACTATATACTATACATAGTTTATGTATGGTATATAAAAAATCCTTCGCGAATATTTGGTTAAGATCCCCACAAATTAAGTCTGGTCGCATGGATCATTACATATACCAAGTGTTGGCAACTAGCCCTCGACCCCTTTTCTTCCCCAAATGAACCATAACATAAATTTTAATAGAATGATTACCATATATAGGTGAACTCACTTGTTATGATTCATTTGTAGTGGGGGCTATGTTAAGTCTTGGAGGGTTATGGATGTCATGGGTTTGACCCCCGTCGAATTCATAATTTCACACATCACTAACCGATATTGGCCAATGAGGGATTTCCACTTGGTCGCCTTTCATTGGTTCATACATGCGATGTGTCATAACATGACTATACCATTTCTCAACTTGTAACTGGGCCACTTGTTGGAGGTACGATATGCACAATCAACTGCTAATATCCATGTGCCACATGTCACCCTTGAAGTGGTGACATGTGTCACCCTGTTTTTCCCTTTGACCTTTGAATTTGCCTGTTTCTAAATTTGACCGCTTATAACTTTTTCATATGAACTTTGTTTGACTTTTCATTTGCATCATTGGAAACTTGACGACGAGCTCTACACAATAATGTTACCCTCAGGAAGATTTGAGATGGTCAAATTTTGATCATATATGGATCCCCTAGGACCTCTATGAGTGTTTTGTATCCTCCTGGACTTCTGTGAGCGTTCTTTATATCCTCCTCAATCACACCTTCCCAATGAAGAAATTTTGGACCTCCAAAAGTATAGATATTCAACAAATTAGTGATAATAATTCACTCTTCCATCTTGCTGACTCTTTTGGAATTTAGTATTCATCTTGGGTATTCAATCTTAAGTCCTATATCAATGCACTTTTTCTTGTCTTTACGGAGTATGGATATAACTCTATCCTATCACATTGTCGCTAACAACTCAGGTTCTAGCTCATAGATTCCCTGACAACAAAAGTCTTGTTCATTAAATCTCTGCAGTTTCAGTATCCCGTATTTCATCATCCATTCCCATATCTTATTGCTGAAGATAATCCATCACGACCAATATGAAACCAATTCGAATGATGATCTAGGCCTTGCCCATTTGGACTCTCTTTTCCTATACTGATGATGTATTTCTAGGGGTACCTGAATGATTACTATGTCCATTGTCTCTCCTTCCTTGAAGAACATTTTTTCTTGCACTGTTATCATCTATACTTTATCAAATTTGTTGAAGGTATACATCCACATGAACATGACATAGTATTTAAATATTCTTATAGAATGAACCTTTATATGCCTCTTATTCTCTGAAGAGGATTGCTCCTCCTTTACCAATTCTACAATTTTTTTCATTACTTTGATGCTCTTTCCGCTCTTGATCTACATGTTCCAACTTCCTGCATCCTTCTGTTCCTTCACCTTTGGTTCTTCAAAATAAAAAATATTTTCTTAGACAATTTGATCCATATGTATCTCTTTCATTGATTACAAGACAATACAATTTCCCATTATATTGTCTAAAAGCTTTGAAATCTTTACAACGAGATTCCTCTCACAATTAAACAATTTATGTATAAGTGTCTATCTAGAAATCTCCCTAACGATATTCCTATCACTTTATAAAAAAGTGTAAGGTGTATATCTACAAATATCTCTAACAAGATTCCTCTCACTCTCAAAATCATATAAGGTGGAAATATATAAAATCTCGTACAAAATTCCTCTCACTCATACAAGGTGGCAATACATAAATTTACAGAGTCCCTCTCACTCTTATAATTTACAATGAGTGGCTTACAAGCCTTATAAAAAACTTTAGGAGATTTACACATGTATATTACATCTAAAAATATACATATTTACAAAAGTTTAAATATGGTTTACTTATGGACTCATTCTCCCCATTGTATTGGGAGGAGTCTCGCAACTTCTGACCTCTAACAATTCCTCTCATGTTGATTTTGAATATGACATTGAATCTGATGTTGAATGTGATGTTGAATCCAAGTAACCATTAGACCATACTATAGGTCTTCCTAGTAACCTGTATAACATATCTTTGTGAATACCAAACACTATGGATGTGTCTGGAGCAACTTCCCTTGAACACAAAAGTACTCGGCCATTCTGAAATGTGATTGCATAACCTTAATATTAAAATGTCACAACTGAGAGTAGGTTTACCTTTAAGTATGGAACATACAACATATGTTTGATTCCCATAAATCATCCTGACTCGAGTTGGAATCTTACATATTCATACCCTCTTATTTCATTTCTAGTATTGGTTTCAGATCCCACAAAGCAATTTGTTTCGGACTCTTGGAAAGTAAAAAATATTGATCTCATATTGGTCATGTAGTCATTTGAGCTACTGTCCATGAACCATTCTTTGATGTCTTCATATATCACTTTTCCAAGACCATCCATCAGGAAGTACTCTTTCCCAAGAATTTCATTAATACCATCGACTTCATATGGAGTTCTTGCTTGTCTTCTTGCAAGTGTCTTTACATCCTTTCTATTATTATTCAGACATAAGTGAGGGTAAAGTGTCCAACACTTCTCAATTTGGTTGTCCACTCTTACCATAATAAGAGTAGAGTTTCTTTTTCCTCAATCCCTTCTTATCATTCCCCCTTTTCCTCTGAATTGAGAAATGATATGCCTTCTTCTTGGAGGGATTTACTTGTAGAGACTATCTTCTTTGACACTTCTCCACATCATGGTTTCTATTTCCATAGGAAGCACATGTATAACTGGACCATTCACTAATAGAAAAAGTCTTCATTCATTCTCTTGTAGCATGCACATATTTCCCTGAATATGCCTTACACATGTTACTCTTCTCAAGACTGGAAGGTAAGGCCAATTGTTTATGTACAAATTGTAATTCTCCATCTTGATGGGAGAAAGAATAATATGAAAATTCTTCTTTCTCGATCATGTTTTATGAGGGAGATATTCTCTCTTGCAATGGAGAATTCACATTCTCTGCTCGTCCAACTCCACTGATTGATGGTTACAATATCTACAACTTTCTTTCCAATTCATGAAAAATACTTATATGAAAATATTCATGACATAACAGTTAATATTGCAGCCTATGCTTCTCTTCCTTAAGATCTTGCAACTACATTCTCATCTCATAATTCTCCTTCTATATGTGTCGATTAATGTTATTTTTCATCCTCAATTTAATAAGAACTTTACTCATCTTGTTTTCTTGATAAGAGTCTTCAAAATATTCACCATGTTATCTATTGGATCTCATGTCACATCAACATCTTGCAACACATGCCAAAATTAGCTCTGATACCACTTCTCTCAAAGAAGTGGATCGTACAACCTTCTATGATACTACTTGATCTGGAAATCCTTAGACACCACTTATTTATTTACACATATACATGCAATATCTAACTTGATCCAAGATAGTTTTCTGATCATATTGGGGTGGTTTGCAAAATTCCAATGATGTTCTTTTTACCCAAAAATCCATAAACTGAAGATTAGATTTGCTTAATGATCATATGAAACAACATAAAATAAAAATAAAAACTCAAAGTGCGTACTTGCGTTTCATGTTTAAGTTCCTTTTAATCCAATGAAAACTCCTTTCTCCATCTCAAAATACCAATATCACATATAGAAGGACTCACGTATCCCAATTTAATTGATGATTTTAAATTACATTACTCAAAACAAGAAAATTACTTCACCATTGAAATCCATGCGAAAATCTGAGAATTTTGACTATAAAATCTACCAACTTCCAAACTGGATCAATTTCACCCTCTTTGGTATGCAAAACAATGCATTAAATGTGCATTAATGGAAATTTTAGATAAGACCATTAAAAAAATATCAATTAATGAAATAGACCTCAAATTCATGATCCTTGTGAAAAATCATAAAAAATGAGTATAAACATGGTTAGGTTCTATCACTGTATCTCATGGAATGATTTATCAGACAGCATATTTAATCTCTTCTTGGAAAGAAAATCGAGACATAAGTACAACCTCAAAATCCATACCATGAAAGAAATCATGACACCTATGGATCTGTGTATACCTTGAAATGTGTGCATTGGGATGCGTGCAAGACCTCAAGATGTGTGTCCATGTGTTTGGATTTGTGCCCAATATACAGGCTCGACCCTTAACTTCCCATCCACATTGTTTGGAAATTTTGTTACTAAAATTAGAGGGAATCCACTAACAAATGGGTGGTTTGCATATTGGTTAGAGTTGTGGCTAATTTAGTAGAGGCCATGGGTTCTATTCCCTGGGATCCCCTCATTCGTTGGCATATATTTGTTGTTATATATATATAGTATATAGTATATAGTTAAGTTATATATTATATATAGTTTATTTATGGTATACAAAAAATCCTGCATGAATATTTGGTTAAACTCCCTGCAGATTGAGTGTGATCGCATGGAACATTACATAGACAAAAGGTTGGGGGCTAGCCCTAGACCCATTTTCTTCCCCTAACAAACCATAGCATGAATTTAAATACAATGTTTACCATATATAGGTTAAGTCACTTGCTATGGAGCATTGGTAGTGGGGGATATGTTAAGTCTTGGACAGTTATGGAGGTCGCGGGTTTGACCTATTTCAACTCCATAATTTTACACAACACTAACCAATATTGTCCAATGAGGGGTTGTCATGTGGCATCGTCTCATTGGCTCATACATGCCACATATCATAACATGACTAGACCACTTGTCAACCTATAATTGGACCACCTGGAGGTACGATATACCTAGTCAAGTACATACACCCATGTTCTATGTGTCACCCTTGCAATGGTGACACATGTCACCTCTTTTTCCCTTTGACCTTTGATTTTTCCTATTTGACCTAAACTTTGACCACTTATAAATGTTGTATACGAACTCTGTTTGACTTGTCGTTTGCATCGTTGGAAAGCTAACAACGATCTCTACGCAATGATGTTGTTTTCAGAATGATTTGAGATGGTCAATTTTTTAGAATTTATGGATCCTTTGGGACCTCTGTGAGCGTTATGGATCCTCCTGGACCTCTATGAGCATTCCTTAGATCCTCTTAGATCATGGGCACCCTTTTGTACCCAACCTAGATGATAAGGATCCATGTGAGGAGTGGTGGGTAGTTTCAAGTGTTGGACTAAGTCCCGAGGCACGATATTATTTTAGCTACCATTATCCAGGACGAGAGTGGTCAATTCATGCTTAATTTGATAGTTATGCATAAATAGAGGTACATTAGCAGTACATGGTTCACAAGTGGTCATAATGATGAGAGAAGGGTCAGCTTCAGTCATATTGTTAAGAGAGATGATTTATGGTTGGTCAAGGGACTCGAGTTGAGAAAATTATGAAACTAAAGTCTTGTTGGTGCAAATAATTTTAAGTGTGTGGAAATTCGTAGAGACGTGATACTCATTCTTATGAAGAGTACACCATGGCACATGTCTATGTGTGGGTGGGAAAGGAGGGGAAAATGAGACTGAGAAGGATTGGGAGTGGTAGGGGTAGATCATATTTTTGGAGAGCGGATTAAAGGAGCCACTTTGTGTTCCATGGCCATGACCCATAGGATGGCCTTGTCAAGGGAAAGACTCTCGAACAAATAAAATTCACAATGTAGGCTCATTAACAAAACCAGAATTAAATTTGACAATTAATACCTCTTCTGGATAGGTGATGTGCATTTGGATGTGCAACTTGCAGAAGAAATCGATGTATCTTTGTACAAACTGATTAGAGAGTTGTCAGAGTTGCAACCATTTTGCAAGGAGGTTTTGGAGATACTGTGGTGGATAGAACTGGTCTTGTAAATCCTGATAGAATCTGTCCCAAGAAGTAATGTGTGTCGACGTTGTAGTTGCTAGCTCGCCGATATGAATGGCCAATTCACACTTTTCAAGTTGTGTGTCCCACCAGGCTTGTGCGATGCCTTCTAATTGAAGGTTGGAAATATCCAACTTCTTATCCTCTTTCATGTCCAAACAAGTCTTGAAGTAGGTGGAGAGACTGCGAATCCAAGAATCAATAGTCTGTACATTCATTTTCCATGAAAATTTGGGCAATTGGAAGCGTGTTTTGAGATGCATATGTGTTGGATGTAATGTACCAGATATAATATATTATGCAGAAACATGAATATTTAGGAATTATCAAGGGGAAAACAAAATATTGAGAGAGAAATACCAGAAATAATACCATAATTAATACCTTTATTTCCAGAAAATAATGTTCACCTGCCTCTTCGAGGGACAACCTCCAGTAGAGCAGAGATCTATTACAATACTTTCTCAAGATGATATTTCTCATACCTCCTACTCTTATTTATACTAATTATATCTTCTAAATAAGATTCTAGAGGAATATCTTTCTAGAAGTAGAATATTCTATTAGGTCTTCCTACAATGACTTGTTCACATTTATTTAATAGGCCCTATTAATTAATGTCATCATTTATTTTGTGGAAAAAATATCATGCGAACTAATGGCCAACTAAGAGGGTTAGGGTCAAATCCTAACATGCCCTCCTCCTTCAAAATAATCCTTATACTCAAGTCTGAAGATGTGGAAATTGTTGCAGTATGGTTGTTGGTTCCCAATTTGCATCCTCTGGAGACGTGTCCTTCTACTTTATCAACACTTCTTTGATAGTCCAATCACGCAAGTTATTCTCGTGCACATTGAGGACATATTCTGGTTGCAACCAAATGGATTTATATCCATATAATTAGGGAAGGATGGTTTGAACCCTGTAGTTCTCACCCACCACTTCCTTCAAATAGGAAACAGGGAACACTAGAGGTATTTTGGAGGGAGTTGGAAGTGCCATTTTTTAGGAAATTGGACCAACATGTTTGATAATATGATAGGGGCCATAAAATTTGGGTGCCAACTTGTGGTGGCCATGGGATTTGAGTGAGTTTTTCTTATAAGGTTGGAGTAAGAGAAAAACCTGATCACCTTCTTGGAAAACCCTTTCGAAACACTGTTGGTGATCATCATGTTGCTTCATACGATTTTCGGCCATGTGGAGGTTATCCTTCAAATTCGTGAGGATAGTTTCTCTACCTTCCAACAACTTATCAATAGCCTTGACCTTCGATGTTCCTGGAAGATATGAATTTGTTGTAGGTGGTTGTTGGTGTTGGATTACTGAGAGGGGGGGTGAATCAGTAATAATGTAATTATAATCCTTTTTCTTCAAATGTTATATCAATGTAGAATTATTATCCAATAATGAGCAGTAAGAAATAAACAATCACAC
>SNQJ01S0058037.1:16008-59255 GCA_010110895.2 Picea sitchensis | reverse complement strand
TTGCTATCTTTTTCCCCTTCCAAATAGTACCCCTACCCCTTCTTTTATAGGCTAGAAGGAGCTAGGGTTTTGGACGAACTCTCGGACATGCATGGCTGGGAGTTCCAGTTAACTGACCCAAATCTTTTCGTCCCGTCGACAACTTTCATGTTTGTGTTCTTTGTTAGGTAAACGCGGGCTGTAGTGGGCCATCCAGTGTTCCAACGCATGCAGTAGTGGGCCTGCCAGCGTTCCAACGCGCCCAGTAATGGGTTAGGGTGCGGGTTACTTAATTTAAGAGGTTTTTCAAGAGTTTGTTCAGCATGGCCTTGGCAAGGAAGGGATATGAGTTGGCCTGATGCCAGGTAAGCATGTGTGGTGAAATTTAGGGTTATAATAGTTGGGATCAAGAAAAAGAGGTAGTGGGAGGCTAGGAGAAGCATGCCACATGAAATACAGGTCCCCAACCATCAAAAACTATTTTTCTAGATTTTTCTCAAGTGAGGGGGGCGTAACTTCTCTAGGAGGCTGCACCATCTAGGGTTTAGGCAATGAGTGGAAGGGAATAAATTAAAGGAGAGGAGTGGAGATGAGTTAGGAGGTGACTTGGGGGGTGAGGGAAGGTACACCAAACAAGAAAGGGGTCCACCACCCCTTCTAGACACAACTTACAACATTTCACTCACAAGGGGGGCGTAAATCCCCTAGGGGGCGTGAGGGTTGAGTGGTGTAAGGTGGGTGAGAAGTTATAAAAGGCTAGAACAAGTTGGGTTGGGTAGGAAAGGGTTAGGAGACATCTCTCTATATTTATCGGCCACCTTTTCATCATCCTTTTAACTCATTATTACAAAAATTACAATTTTACTATGTCATGAACTAGCAATTAAAATTGTTGGTTTTTTACTGACTGACACTCCGGGTGGACAAACCCATAGAAGAAGTTGTCCGACTGATCTGAAACTTGGTCCAAGGGTGTAGGGGGTCTCACTCCATTTCTTTTGAGCACAAATACCCCTATCAAAAGTCCAAGGACCTAGTTTTTTACAATTTTTGCTCAAAAATAATTAATTAATTAAATAATTAAACCTCCAAACTTAGGGAATTTTAATCAAAAATTAATTAATTATTTTTTATAGACTCAAGGGAATTCCACAAAGCTTTCTAAGATGTCATACATGGTCATTTACATCATCCCTAAACAATATTTACCAGAAGATAATCCCATTAGAACGCCCTTCACCACTTTGAGGGAATTATTGCAGGTGTGAGGGAAAAACTCAAGGGAAATCAATAAGGCTGAAAATCCCAATTGATAACCTGAGAATAAAAAACCCTCAGTGAAAGGAACTCTCCCAATGAACCCATCCCAAGTTAACTGACCTAACTATGACCAATGTAGACCTATTACATTATTGACCCACGCCGGGGTGCATAAATTCCAGTTACAAAAAGAAGTGTTGGGGCCAAAAATGCCTTGTAGAACCAAAGTCTTTGAAAAATGAGCATATGATGATGCATATGTTCATGGAACATGGATTTGACCCCCTATTTGAATAAGTGGTCAACAAGTTGATTGCGGGTCATGAACTAGCATGTGCACTAATTTCATCTTCGTACTCCGCAATGATTCCCAACCAAAGGAACCTTCTCTTTAGATACTTCAACCTCGTTACTCTTCCTGAAATTTGTTAGCTATGAAAAGCTTAAGAGCTTGTCTCTCTTCCTCCTGAACTTAACACTTGGAAGGTTTCTTCCACGCACCCCTTACGCTCATCCCTCAACTCTAGAACTTAAGTGGTTCTTGGTCTCTGCTTGCCTCATGGAGAGCCTGTGCATACGTGAAATATCTCTCTTGACATTTAACAGACTCCCTCCTCCAAGGGACTCAGAGCGAATAGGAGTGTCTACATGTGTACGTGAAACTATTCCCAAGGTCGACGAACTCACAGTTCGTGGATCTAACTTAAGCCACCACAGGGCGCAAGAATTTACAAATAAAAAACATGTACAATCCATATAATTTCTTACTTTCCTAATTAAACAATCAAGAAGCACAAAAAATGGATACATTATAAATCATTAAGAAAACATATCCATCCCTGGATCATTCACAATATATTTACACAATTACAGCTCAATTTCATAGGGTATGCGAATACTTATCTATTACAAGTTGCATCCAAGTAACTGATTGTGGGTGTGTGCCTTTCCACCCAACCATAGGCTCATAGGCATTCATTCTTAGCACTATGACCACCCTCGTGCCAAGCCATGATATCACTAGGGAATTTACGACATCTCTCATAGAAAATCTCTCTGTCACAACGACCCTACAAGGTTTATCATATGCTTCCTCAGCATCAATCTTGTGTTTGGGTCCTTCAGGCCATGTTCTCGACACTTCCTTTGGGTTCACAAATCTCCCTTATGAGCTTGTGCTCTCGTCCTGTTTCTCCTCTCTTCTTGTGTCTCTGTATGTATCTTACCTTCCCTCCTCTGGAAGGTTTTTCGACTTGTCATGTTCCTTCTGTCAGAAGGAAGCTCGGGTCTGCAGGTCTTTGTGGTACTTTGAGCTAACATCCTACAGCTAGACCATGTTTCCATTCATGGGGGTATCTGATGATTCAACCACTGGTCCTTTCTTCATTAACTGATTTCTTTCCTCTAGAGATAGCATGGCTCGTACTTCAAGGCTTCACCCCCCAATAGTCAGTTATGGGCAGTTTAATTATAATACATTTACATTGTCCACATGCCTTAGCATGGTAATCCTATTTTATGATTAATTACAAGCTGGGGGAGACATGGGTGTTACAATTCACTCGCCCTTAAAGGAACAACCGTCCTCGGTGTTCTTTCTCAAAAACACATGTCATGCCTTTCTCATTCAGTTGTTTCAAAAATCTTGATCCTTCTTCCTCGGTCAGGTCCTTTTTCATACCTTTAATATTGGTCACCTTCTTTCAATAATTCTTGGACAACAAGCACGTTAATCATAGGCTTATGCGAAAACATTGCATAAAAATTTCTAGGAAAATTTCATAATCTTAGCACAATAATTATCTGCGCAGTTTGTGGATTTGTATCCACATGGTTGTTTTGTTATCCAGGCTCTTTGTTTTTCCTTGACATACCCATTGGGTGCATGATCCCAATCAATAGTTTACAAGAACTATCAAGGTTTCATCTTCCTTGCAGTCACTCACCCTCTAGGCCCAGGCTCAGGCATCCATTTCTCTGCTATACAGTCCCTTGGGTGATCCATCTTGCCTTGCCAAGGTTTTCTTGCACAAGAAGAACTACCCATCGTGTGCATCATCCCAATCAATAGTTTACAAGAACTATTAACGTATCCTCTTCCTTACGGTCACTCACCCTCCAGACCCATGCTCAGGCATCCCCTTCTCTTCTATACGGTCCCTTGGGTGATCCATCTTTCCTTGCCAAGGTTTTCTCACATAGAAAGAATTCCAGAGACTCTATTGAGTCTTACAGTCGAGGTGTCCCTCATACTTTCTCTGTCGAGGCGTCCCTCCATCTTGTGTTACCTAAAAACAGCATATTTTAGGCGATCATGGCTTACCACGGGTTCTAATGGCTTAGCAGTAGCCATTTTTCATGCTTTTACATCTTGACAGCCTTCCAACTCAGCTAAAGTTAGGGACAAAGGTTACTCTCCTTCTCTTGGAACATAAATAGTTAGGGATGAAGGTTAATCTCTTTCTCCTGACTCAATCATAGATATGCACAAAGGTGACTCTCTTATCTAGATGGATCTAGGGAACATCATAGAAGTTTCAGAAGTGTTACAGAATATACAGAAGTGACCCAGGATGCTCAGAATGGCTTCAGCAGACAGAAAAAGGGAAAACATCAAAGTTCCCAAAACTCCATTAAAATGGCATGAGCATGAAGAGCGCATCTCAATATTTCCAACGACACAAATGGCTCATCAAACGGAGTTATGAAACAAAAGTTATAAGTGGTCAAAGTTTTGGTCAACCCAACCCAGTAAGCAGGGATGAGCTAGCATCCGTATGGATGACATCAGCATCCGTACAACTTACATGGAACACACATAGGATGACACATGTCATGATGACGCCATCATGCCATGTGGTAGAACCATAGGTTTCCATGTGTCACTTGTATTTGGCCTTTTTAGGGCACCACGTGGATGAGTAAAAATGTGCCACGTGGCACCCCAAGGTGATGCCACGTGGCACCACCCAAAAGTTGCCACGTGTCTATGATGATGTAGGAGATGACGTCAGCAACCATGTGGACAAATCAGAGGCTACCACTTGGCCCAATAGGGAGCAACCATGTTGCACCCCTGAAATGCACAATGACCCTGCAATAAGAGACCACATGCGTAGTTTCACAGATTAATTATTATCAATTTGGTCCATAATTGAAACTTGAAATATAACACTTCATGAAAATTGAAACCTCTCGGCACATGACAGATCAAGGTTAATATAAATATCATTCCTAATTGAAGCAATATAACACTTCATGAAAATTGAAACCTCTCAGCACATGACAGATCAAGATTTAATATAAATATCAGTCCTGACAAGTAAGGGAATTGATTGAAGCAATAGATCCGATGAAATTGCATACCTATTTCCCAAGAGGGAATGGAGTTTGATGACGAGCTCATGCTATTCTTCTAAAAAAAATCCCCTCTTCAGATCTGGATGCAGCTAGTTTATCCATTGGAGCCTTCAACTCTTCCCCCATCGCAACAGTCCTGCAGTAAAAGAAATAAGAAAATTTACATCATATAATCTCTTCATTTCAATTTGCAAGAAACTTTTAATTCCATTGAAAAAGCAAAGGGGAGGAAAGAAACCTCCTTCCTTGGGAAGGGAACTCCATCCCCCTTCCCCGTGGGCTCAAATGTGGGCGATAAGGCAGACATATTCTTGTTGGGTCTAGGCCCCTTTGTTTGTATGAGCCTTCTCACAACACAAAGATCTCCCCATTTTCATAGACAGACTCAATGCAAGGGATGGAAGTCGTTGCCTAGTCTGGATGGTAGGGATAGCAGGAAGAGAATCATATAATATAGCCATCAGGAGGTGGCCATCTGATTTGATTGTTTGTGACTTGGTTGGTTCGTGATGAGACCAGTACATCCTTATTTAATTTGCAGTAACTTGTACCCATGACATAACTTTGTTCTCATTAATTTATGACGGCTATGTTGACAAATTTATGATGGCTATGTTGACAGGATAATGGTTGATATTTCAAAAAACCTGGGTAAAGAAGTCAATAAGAAAGACGATGTGGCAAGAGGCTATAGGTCCAAAATTGGAAGGGAATTTTTAATGATAGTATGGATGGACAATAATGGTGGTTTCTCAAAACCTATCAACTTGTTGACAGGTTTTCCACAAAACCTATCCCTAAGATGCATTCGGCATAATTAAAGGCATCCACAAAATCTAGGGGCACATATTTCTCCAAACATAGCCTCCGCCAATCCGTCGCCAGAATCTTTGCCATGTTTAGTGGAAGTTCCACCATTTTAGTGGCAGTTTCGCTATATTCCAGCAATCGCTAAATTTATCCATCGCCAAATGGTTCGCCAGATTCCCTGTCAAATTTAGCAGAGGCATGCCAAAATGGTTTTAACGGTTCACCAAAATGGGGAGGCTTGTGGGATTCAACCCCGGGACCTGCGCCAACTAAGTTCTAAACTTAGCTCTGCTAACAACTCAGCCAACAAACTTAGTTATTGAGTAACCGCCTAAGATTTATATAAAAAGGGGTTTTGGGCCAAGTTCGGGAGAGGGAAGAAGACTCCAAGCATGAGAGTAGAGCGTGACCGTATGGCCTGGTATAGACTGTACAACCTAGTATGGATCCATATGGGTTGTACGGATTTTGGCACACAAACCGAGGCAAGGTTGCCTCTTGGGTCTAGAAAGTGCCCGACTCGAATCGAGGTGTAGAGACGGTCATTTTTAGGTAAAATGATGACATGAACACAGTGGTGGTCCTATTTTTCTGATCTGAGCAAAACTTCAGCAGCGTAATTCCAGAATGAGTCATTTAAAAGGTAGTGGCACGATAACCGAGACAGAGGTGTCTCTTGGCACTGAAAGTGTCTGAATCAGATGTAGACGATTTGACAGTCATTTTTAGGTAATTTGGTGACGTGAATTCAATGAAGAGGCTTGTTTTTGCAGTAGAGCTTCATATCAGCAAGCTAAGTGCTGGAGAAGCCAATGTAAGCATGCTTTTTATTATGATGTTTTGTCATTAAATGTTACAGCATAGCATGCGTGTTATAGGTATGAAGGAGCAGAGAGAAGTTGCAGCAAGGCAACAAGATTAGCTTATTCCTTATATCTATTTGTTTATTATCTTCTTTCACATCAAATCAATCAGTTATATGTGACAGAGAAATTGTGTCACTTGCATGACAGGTGGCCAACCAAGCAGTTTTGATTCTCGTGGGTTCCAGGATCTTTTGTATGGGCTGCATATTTATGTTTTGGATCTGAGCAACAAATCTAAGGATTTTGATGGCTCCATGTTGATGGGGGTCATATTTTATTCTTCATCTTTTTATGTATTGAGTATGTGAGAATGATGTCCATGTCATCATCATGGATGCCTCATGAATATAAGTTGTGAAGCTAATACATTCCTGATCACATTCTAATCTCTTGTTGTCATCACCGAAGAGCGACTTTGACCTTACAACTTGGAAAGGAGAGACATCATTACATCAAGAAGAATAAAGCGGTCAATATTTTGAGCATGACTCGGAGAGGTAGCCTACTTCAAGGGTTAACTTTGTTATATGTGTATTATGTTCTTATGTTGTTTTTCCATGAATTTCCGCACATAGGATGTTAAAAGGAAGAACGACATATTGCACATAAGGAAGACTAAAGAGGTTTTCATTCACTTCCAATTCAAGCACATAGACTTCAAATTTACCTTTAATTGCAAATCGCTCAAGTAAAACGATCTATTACTTATCCGTTTGAAGGAGTGACATAATTAACCAATTATTGGAAAATTATCGCTCCCAAGTTCAGATCACTCCCCTTCTCCTGAGTTAGTCTCTATTTCATGTGATCGGATTATACTCTTTCTCACAGTTCTCCCTCAAACCCGAGATCTCACTTTCTCGTCTCTGCACTCTTCATAGATCTTTTCCTTTTACCTATATCATAGGTATACATAAATTCATGAGACATCATAAATTTTAAATTCAAAAATCTTCTTGTAAATCTATTATCCGCAGATTTCCAAATTCCACATTTTGTTTTCATATTTGTTTCAGAAAGGAAACATATTCATAATTATGGGACTTTCCTTCCCATAGCAGTTTGGCTTAACAGGAAATTGGTCTTCCTTATGGCTTACAACGCTGCTATATTCAAGACTTCTTTGCTTCCTGCACTTTCAACTTCAATCAGCCAAACAAATTGTTAGTTTCTCATGCTCATTTATTTTTATTTCACCTTTATAACGTCATCACAACCAATTTCAGAATTGTGCATACTATCAATCAAATTCACTTTCTCAAAAGGAACTACCATTTCTTGTAGTTTGTCTTAGTAGGAAATTGGTCTTCCTTATGGGCTTACAATATTGCCATATCCAAGACCCATTTCCTCCTTCAATTTCAACATTCCTCAGCCAAACAAATTGTTAGTTTTCATGCATCTTACCTTTTCAAAATCAAGAATACTAACAGTCCAAGTGATTTTCATCTATTCAAGGATACATCATCCCTTACCTATGCATCATTTCATCCTACCAAATTTTTCAGAATGTAATTCAGATGTCAACTGACTTTAATGAGTGTGCCAACGTTCATGGCCACATTCATACCCATTGAACCCTTGCATTGATTTTAAGTTTCCCACACTTTACGACAAGTATTTTTCCATGGTACATTGGAGCTTAGCCAAGCTTTTCACCATATGGCTTATTCATTTTCATCCATTCTTACAGCAGGACCATACTTCCTGCCATAGGCCGATCACGATCCCAAAATGGCACACATGAAACTCAAAAGTTTCACATGAATTCCTTTAAGAATTCCTCCTTCATTAATAACTAGGGTTCCAACACTTATGGCCACCTAAATTTGGTTTTCTCTAACATCTATACAATGTCCTCCTTCCTCAATGGGAAATACATTGTCTATCCTTTATGCAAACATGCATTTCCTTGAAGCAATTCCATGCAACATGCTATCTATGAGCACTTTTTGTTTCCAATCATTCCTTGATTGGTCCATGTATTCATGGCATATCAGTTCATGAATTCTTTCAAGGATTACAATCTGTCTTAACTACTAGAGGTTCACACCTCCATCATTCAGGTTCTCCTTCCTAAATCATACCCTACTTGGGTATATGAGGCATACAACTTCCTTTAAACATTCCATACATAACATTAAGACCGTAAAACATTTTATAATGGATTCTTACCCAATCCTTTCATACCTTGTGCCACATAGGCATGAACATTTTTATACCGGTTTTGGCTGTTAGCACCGCCTCTGATATTATCCCATCAGTGGTGCTCTATGGGGACCTTTTAAAGTCCATTCAACAATATTTCAACAAGAACCTTCTCATAGTCATCCTCTGATTGAGGTTGTTCATTATTGGCAATTGTCTTTCTCAACAGTTCCAATCTATTTCTTTATACACATGACATACATCATAAACACATTAGTCGTCATGTAAAAATGCAAGTACCATAGCATTTAAATTAATAAAACATTTTTAGACATGTCCTAGCATATCTGTATGCAATTCATCACATTATCCTTAATGTTTTCATGAGTGAAATACCGATAGTTTTCAACTGTTTCTGCAGTAATACAATCCTCATCACTATGGTGTAAAAACATTTACTTTCATCAGCATACTAGCTGTCTCCTCCCAGGGAAAAACATAATACACAACAAGAAAATAATTGAGGCTCTCCCCTTCTTCAAATTCTTTCTACATCACATGGGAATTTTCAGCCCAGCTGAGTTATTTCTAAGGCCTCACTGTTTTTTCTCTTCTTTTGCAATTTACTCCCTGTTGGGATCTTCCTGCTCTTTTCCTCGAGCAGCCTTGGTTAGGCCTCACCCTAACTTTTTTGGAATACAACAACATTCTTTAATAGCAAACCTTTTTGTTCATAATGGGTCGCGAACCTGTGCATCCTGCACATTACCCTTCGGTTATCAGAATGGTCAATATTCATTTATTAGCCTTCTATTCCTTGTATGATGTTTTTCAAAATGTAATCCAAAGGCTCACTGCTTAATTCTCAACAGTCATTAAGGTTGTGACTTTGTTTTCCTGACAGAGTCTTCACACAGTTCCACCATAGGGAGCTCCTTCAGCATGCAACTTCCTCATTGCATATCCATCAGTATTTGTGATGGCCTCAACCTTGAGTTAGCTTCCACAGTTTACCAAATATCTCATAAGGAATATAAACATGCATCTTTGTCATGTACCCAAATTATGTATCCATACATATTCTGGTTTTGTTAACTTACATCATACATGTGCATCACTTGCATGTTTAATATCATTCATACCTAACTGGTATTAATATCAGGCTTCATATTAGGAAGCTCCACAATGAATTAACCCATGCACTCAAGCATGATTAAACACAGATAAGTATTCATCATGCTAGCTTATTGCTTGCACTTTTTCCATGTCCTTCACACACATGGACATATCAAACTTCTATATCATTTTCCCAAGGATCTTCCAATCATCCTTATGATCATGTATACACATTCATGTATAAGTAGGTGCATATATTGCACCTTTTTACCTCACGCATTCACTTGATAGTTTAATTTCATCATTAATGTCCTTCAGTTTGAGATTTCAGTCACTTACAGGACTAATCTCAAAATCATATCTCATATTGATGTTGCCTTCTCTCAAGGAAATAACCAACCAGGGTCACTTTGCTCTTTATGCGACAACGTCTAGCAATAAAACCTTCTAGCCTTAGAGTCCATAGGGTTTTACCCATCTCACTTTTCTCTGGTCATGAGGAGCTATATACTCTGATTTTAATATAAAGCCGTAAATATAACTGTCAGGGATCCTACCTGGTCCTATCAGATTCCTTTAGGACCACAAAGGTATTAACCATTACATAATCCACCATCATCAGTGCCTGAAGTTCCAACTGCCCATGCTTAGAAGAAGTGTTACTAACACTAGGTCATTCGTCCTTTGGGCTTCAGTTGCTCTTGATAGAAAATTACCACCTTCATCTATCCACATTCAAGTATTATTATAAATGTTAATTAGCATATCCCTACTCCGGTAAGAGTAGTTATCACGTTGACAAAAGGCTAAAAAAATGATTCTGCCGAAATTCAACAAGAATTCCCAAAATCATAGGTTCAATCTGCAGTCCTTCTCCTCAAGGAGTAAATGCAGATAACAATATATCCTTATGTGACTCATACATGAGCCCAAGTAGGCTAAGTGTTGTAACCATGCTCTGATACCAATTTGTAACACTTCTTCGATGGGGCATAAAAATTTTCACTTTTCTTAAAGGATAGATTCTACATCCATGGTTTCTAATTTGGAAAGTCGAGGAACCAGTCCAACCTCTTGGTCAAGGATATCTGATTCTGGAGACAAATGACTCTTTGAGACCTTGATGGTATCATTCTGTAATTAAACGTGGACCCTTTCGACTTTCAGGTGAAAGTCTAATGGTACCCGCGACCTTCCCATTTTACGCTTGCGAAATCTTTTAGTCTGGGTGCTATCTCCTTCTCTAATAATCCCCTTCACTAATATTACCTTGGGTGATGGCCTTACGTAACCACACGATTGCAGGCATGACCAAGGGTGGTTTGAAACAAAACTACTTTTCACCCCGCAATTCTCCTTGAGACTCCACGTGTCCTTTCTCCAAAACCGTGGTCTATATTGTGGCCTGCCCTCAACTTTTTAAAGTTTGCACACCTTCGGTCCCCGCAATGCGACGGGACCATTGATCTTACAAACTTAATGGTGCTTCTGAACTGACTTCTCATATCTATCCCTTTCAAATCAACGGACGTGATTTATTTCACGATTCAGGTTTCAGAGTTCTCAACTCTCAAACCTCATTTTCTCCCGCAATGACAGATCTCCTTCCATGTATACTCTTAGACCGATGACTCCGATCATTTTGGAATTTCAAGCTTCAGAAATCTCAAATCTCAACTCTCGTTTTCCCCCAATGGATTTTATCTGAAGCTGACGGTCCACTAACATGTGTCTTCCGCAGATCGATGGCTATGATCACATCAGGTCTTTGGACTTCGGGTTTCTTAATTCTTAATGGAAAATCCATACACTTTTATCTGAAACTCGTGATTCGTCACCATTTTTTCCTTTGGATCTAATGGTCCAAATTTACTTCAAACTTCGGGATTTGGGGGTTTCAACTCTCAACTTTTTCCTACTCGTAAATATTACAAAGTCTGACCTTCGGACCTTCAGATATGTTGCCACCTGTCTCCCTTTGATCTACAGCCACGATCTTCTCTGTGAGGTAGACCTCCGAGAGTTTTCGTTCTCAATCCTTGATTTTCTCCACTTGGAAATCTTCCGAAGTGGAAGATATACTGACACATGTCCCTTTCAATCAATGGTTGTGATTGATTTCTCCCTTCAGGCTTCGGGAATCTCAATTCTCAAACCTCTGTTTCTTCCGGAGTGATTTCTCCAAAATAATCAATCGTTTGCCATGTGTCCTCCTCAATCAGAAGCTCTGCTTTCACTTTGGGACTTTGGCCCTTTCAACCAGATCAACCACCCCTCGGTTCCCTTCTAGATCAATGATCGATATTCTCCTCCAGGACTTAGGTATTTTCGCCCTCCACTTTCCTCCAAAGTTCTAGATCTGGCGTCGTGTGTCCACCTTCAAATTGACAGCTCTCATTCGCTTCAGGACTTCATCTTTCAAAGGTCTCAATTATCAGTTTTCCTCACACTCTGTTTCTCCTAAAATTTTTTACCCGGAGTTCACGATCTAATGACATGTGTACTCCTGCATATCAACGACTCCCGATTGTTTCATCTATTTAGGATTCGGCGATTTCAAACTCTTCTTCTTCGCGTTCTCCCAGAGTGATTTCACTCGGAGTTAATGATCTATCGCCATGTTCCCTTCTTGGTGATGAACGATCCCAACTCACTTCAGGAATTCGACATTTGGGTGATCTGAACGCTCCAAAAATACATCCTCCCATAGTACGTTCTTCCGAAATCATAGATCGTGCATTCGGCATTTTCGGCATTCGGGAGTTTCGAAAGTACTATGATTTCGGCATTCGGGAGTTAATGATCTATCGATGCATGTCTCCCACGAATCGATGACTTCAGATCACTTTGGGGCTTCGCACTTTGGGAGTCTCAAGTACTCACCAATGTAAACTTCTGGAGTGAAATCCTCCCGGAGTGTCAAATCTCCAGACACGCATCTCCTACTATCAATGGTCAAGGTGAACTCCAACACTTCAGACTATGGTAGTTCCAAGATTCTATGTCCTCATATATTTCGAAGTGCATTCACTCAGAGACTCTAATATATTGACACGTACTTCTTCAGGTGATCAACGACCAAGACCTACTTCGGGTCTTTACCCAAAGTTTGTAGACTTACGCCACCTATCCCTCTTGGTGATGGATGGTCCCAAATCACTTCGGGACTTCGGGACTTTGTCAAGTCAATCCTCCTGGGCACGCAAATGTTAAAACTCGTACACTTTATCTTAGATTGGACAACTATCATCCCTTTTTCACTCAGATCCGATGGTTCACCATGATTGCGGGGCCCCAACGTGCATTCTCTTTATCAAAGAGAACAACCTCCGCAATCTGGAAAGTACTCACCCAACTCGGTCTTACTAGAGTCATTGATCTTCCATCCCAAATAGATTAACAATGTTGGTGAATAGCAGGCTGAGAACTAACACGTCCACTAATTTCACCTTCGCACTCTGTACTGATTCCCCACCCTCGATCTTTGTTCATAGATTGACGATTCACAGTGATTGCAGGGTCCAACCTCTGCAATCTGGGAAGTGCTTGCTCGACTCTAGTCTAATCCTAGTCGTTGATCGTCCATTCCCAATGAGATCAACTACGTGGTTCGATTGCGGGCTGTGAACTAGCATGTCCGTTAATTTCATCTTTTTGCTCTGCAATGATTCCCAACCAAAGGAACCTTCTCTTTCGATACTTCAACCTTGTTACTCTTCTTGAACTTTATTAGCTCTGAAAGAATTAATATCTTGGTGCTCTTCCTCCTGAACTTAACACTTGTAAGGGTTGTTCCGCGCACCCCTTACACTCATCCCTTAACTCTAGAACTTAAGTGATTCTCAGTCTCTGTCTCCCTCGCAGAGAGCCTGTGCATACATGCACTATCTCTCCTGATATTTAACAGGCTACCTCCTCCAAGGGACTCAGAGCGACTAGAAGTTTCAACATGCGTACGTGAAACTGTGCCCAAGGTTGATGAACTCACAGTTAGTGGATCTAACTTAAGCCACCACAGGGCACAAGCATTTACAAATAAAAAACACGTACAATCCATATAATTTCTTACTTTGCTAATTACACAATCAATCAGACACCAAAAAGGGATACAGTATAAATCATTAAGCAAACATATACATCCCTATATCATTCACAGTATATTTACACAATTACAAGTCAATTCCACAGGGTATGAGAATACTTATCTATTACAATTTGCATCCAACTAATTGACTATGGGTGTGTGCCTTTCCACCCAACCATAGGATCATAGGCATTCATTCTTATCACTCTGACCACCCTCGTTCCAAGCCATGATATCACTAGGGAATTTATGCCATCTCTTAGAGAAACTCTCTCTATCATAACAACCCTGCGAGGTTTATCAGATGCTTCCTCGGCATAAAGATCGCGTTCGGGTCCTTCAAGCCGTGTTCTCAACACTTCCTTTGGGTTCACACATCTCCCTTATGAGATTGTGATCTTGTCCCATGTCTACTCTCTTGTTGTGTCTCTGTATGTATCTTACCTTCCCTCCTCTGGAAGTTTTTTCGACCTGTCCTGTTCCTTCTGTCAGAAGGAAGATCAGGTCTGCAGGTCTCTGTGGTACTTCAAGTTGACATCCTGCAGCTAGACCATGTTTCCATTCATGGGTGTGGTTGATTATTCAACCACTAGTCCTTTCATCATTAACTGATTTATTTCCTCTTGAGATATCATGGCTCATACTTCAATGCTTCACCCCCCAACAATCAGTTATGGGTAGTTTAACAATAATACATTTACATTGTCTGCATGACTTAGCATGGTAATCCTATTTTATAGTTAATTACAAGTTGTGGGAAACAAGGGTGTTACAAACACAATGGAGGCCATTTATTCGTAAGGGGGGAGGATTGATCCAGGCGAATATAGGTGGCCACCCACATGTTCCAACTGGCTCCTTTTGTCAGTTTTTAGTTCAACTCGTTCTTTTGTACTTCTTTGTAATTTTGGGTTCTACACTTTTGAGGTTGTCTGAATCCCTACACATCTTCTAGGTGGATATTGGTGGCCTCCCACCTAATCCAACTATATTATTTTGTATGTATTCATGTCAGCACATCTTGTTGTACTTCTAGGGCAATTTTGGGGCCCTAAACAATGTTATTTTGGTGTTCCACAATCAAACTATAGATGGAGACAGAGTTTCATGACATAATGCATAGATTTCTAAAAGGCCCTTCCAATGGGCTATCACACGCCTAAAATGGAGATTGTATGCAAAAGTTACGACCTCGGGAATTTAATGTACTAACTTACCCAAATGGGGCCCACATGACTTTTGGTGTCTCATCTCCTAGGGTTAGGCTTTTGGATGTCTAGGGTTTTGGCATTCTTGTTTAACATAAAAATTCCTTTAGAGCCTCATTGTAATCATCTTCTTCTAAATGAGCGTAGTCATCACATCTCTTCTCAGAGATAAATATGCCACCATTCTAGCGAGTCTTTCACTCTCTATTTTTATAGTCTCTTTAGAATTATTTCATTAATAGAAATCAAGTATTGTTGTATTTCTCTGTTTATGGAAATTTTCATGAGAATTTCATTGTAATATATGTTCTTTCATTTCATTTCGAAGATAATCCAGATCATTTATTTCCGAACATAATCCAGATCATTTCTTTCACTGGAAGATGCCTCTCTCCCACTTGAACCTGAGGGGAAACTCCTTCTGAATGGATAAATCTCCCTTTGATCCAAGTGATCTCTCTAATATCAGGTCCCTCTAAGTCCTCATGCTCCCTCTAAGTCTGCATGATCCCTCTAATTCACATTCTCCCTCTGAAACCTGACTCCCTCTTAGTCTATACAATCTCTAGAGCTATCTACTCTCTATGAACCTATTGACCTCCTCTGAAGTATAATATCCTTTGAAAAGTCTTGGAGGTTGATCTTTCGTACTATATCCTAAGGGATGACTCCCTTTGAACTATGGCTCTCTCTGATCCGATGCTACTAGTGGAGCTATCTTCTCCCCTTGATCTTATGATACTAGTGGGGCACTTGCCTCACCACTGGTGGAGTGACCTTCTCCTCCTCATCTGTCTCTCTATACTTGTTGATCATAGCATGCATTTAATACCCCAAGGTCGAGCCCCTCCTGAATTGTAATTATGTTTATAGTTTGGTGAGTCGAGTGGTTATAAGATGAGAGACTTATGTGTTTATTAGGTTGGTGAGCCAAATGCCAAGGCCAATGAGCCTGATTTTGTATATGTAAGTACTCACATCATTAATAAAATTACACTGTTGCGTATAGACCAACCACGAAGAAGAGTTATGGGGGAATAAGCTCCAATGGGTAGGGTAAGGGAGGGGGGATAAGTGTCTAGGCCTAGGGGCTAAGCTATAAGGGCTTACCTCTACGAGAATAATATTTTATTATTATTTCCCAAAGGCTATGGTTGACTTAAGCCATGTTGTCCTAAGTTCTTGGGAAAAAGGGAACAAGTGCTAAGTGGAACTCATGCAAGTTCAAGAAGACACGTGTCAACCTGGGTGCATGCAGTATATAGCTGAGGAAGCCAGTTCGTTGGGGGTTCACTTCCCAGTCGGGCATTGCTTCCCATCCTTGCATCTAGACTAGTTTCGAGTTTCCTCACAACCCTTATGTTTCTCTGGAGGTCTCAGGTCTGTCACCTTCCCGGTTGACCAGAGATTCACGCATTGACCCAGTTCTCCATCATCATCACCTATGTACCTAGTACACACCTTTGGAATCCTGCAGTCGTACTTGATTCATTTCTTGTGTCTCCATTGAAGTTGGATGCATTTATATTCACGTGAGTTGTGTTGTGTCTTAGCGTTAGGTTGTTGCCATTTTTGGTGTCCATAATTGTTTCTTGTTGTTGTTGTCACTCGTATATTAGCTAAATGTCGTTGCAGTATTTCTTAGGATATGAACTGAAGAAGCAAGTTGTCAAGCCTATGAGAAACTCTCCCAGGTGAGAGAGTTTGTTGGGAAGTGAGTTCTCCTAGAAGGGAGTCCTGTAGAAGCTACAGTATTCTGAGACTTATGGTCCAGCATGTTGTTGAAACCCAAGGTAAGGGAGGTGTACTAGTCGATGGACCTGTATTAGTGAAGGTGTACCCTCCTAGGGTGGAGCAGGCATGTGGGGAATGAGGGTCTGTGGGTTGTGGGCATAAGTGGATCCTGGGATAAAATATCCTTCATGTTGTTTTATGAAACTTACTTGTTCCTTGCCAAGCCTAGAATTCCCTTGTCTGGAGGAGTTTAGTCCCAGCTCGGGGGTGACCCACTACTGAGTGTGATGAGAAATGTGGTCTAAGGCTGGGAGGTTCGTGGAAGGTTTGCACGCAATTGGTGGTTTTACTCCAGTTAAAATATAATTATCATTTCCGTGATTAATTATTTATGTTATGCATGTCTGTGTTTCTTGAAATGAAATGGATCATGTGTTTCGTTGCATGTGGAATTACTATCAATTCCATTTGAATCTGTATGGTAGCAATAAATCTATGTTAATTGTTTTAAGATTCATTAAAATTCATGTCATATATGTGTGTGTGTGTGTGTGTGTGTGTGTATTTTCCGACTAGTAGTGGTGTTTCCCTCCCTGTTGTTGGTCACGGACGTTACAATTTTATATCAGAGCTAAGTGAAATCTGTGAGTAGTGGCATTGCTCAACCTATTGGTGGTCAGGGATGTTACAATTTGGTATCAGAGCCATGGTTTCAACACTAATCCTAGATGGGCTATGTTAGTGGTTAACAAGACAAAGATTTCAGAGTGAATTATTATCGAAAGAGACAAAATTCGAGGTTTAGAGAGTCACTAGGTGCAAGGAGTGCGTCGATAGAGTCTTTGACTCAAAAATATTGGGAGAAATAGCTTGAATTTTCTCATAAAGGGGAGAAAATATTTGTTGCAAGGAGTGCACAGATCCGAAAGTCGACTAAGTGTCGAAGCAACCCTCTAAGGAGAAAGGGGTTCGAAAAATGATGCTCGGGAGAGATAGAGGGAAGAAATATTCAAAGGGGGAGAAACTCTCAAGGTTTAATGAGTTAACAACTAGGATTTCTTCAGGAGGAAATAGATTCACCCCAAAACGTCATATATAGTTGGAAATCCACGGAGTGACGGAGTCCTTCTGTGTCATCGATCCGAGAGAGAGGATACATGGCGGAAATCTGTGGACTTCGGGTGAAATCATCTAGGATAATTAGTGTGTGTTGAGACGAGAATTTCCAAAGTTCGAAGCTCCGAAGCCCCGAAGAGCTGAAGTGGTGAGTCATGATGATGTCACCTAGAGGTGAAATGGACCACTCATATACCTGCCATGTTCCCCCACTTGGAATGTTGTTAGTTGTGGGCCTAGAGGTTACATAACATAGTTAAAGGTTGGTAGACCCACACTGGCGTTGATCACGATACATCACGATCAACGGCCAAGAGGCATTGCGGGGACAAAATTTTCATGGGAGTTAATTCTCCAAGGCGGTCCCACAATCCAAACCACGGTTTCACTAAGGGGTTATGTGTCAACGTCAGAAGAATTGTGGGATGAAAGATAGGTTACTCCAAACCATGGATGCATGCCCCCACAATTTCAAAAGCGTTAAGTGATGTGACTATTCAGTATCTTAGTTCAAGCACAGAAGCCATAGGTTCCAGTGGATGTGCTCCGCCAGTTTTGAAGTCCGAATACTTGACACTCCAGAAGGATGGTTCATAAGGAATGAAAGGAAGAACCTTCTGAAGTTTCATAACATTGAAGTGACATGACATAATGACCTCACCAAAGGTGACATGGAAGTGTTCAGATATTAACGGTTTGGGGTGTTGGGGAGGTGTGGATTTGAAATCCTCCAAACTCCCAAAGTCTTGAAGCTCTGAAGTCTCGTAACTCAGATGCCTAAGGTTCCATAGTGAGTGTTAGTCATTGGATGCTAGGTAGACATGGATGGTTGATCCACCCTAATTCACGAGTTCAGTAATCCGGAACTCCGAGGGGATTGTTGTGATGTTCTTTGAAAACTTCTGAAGCTGGAGGCCCGAATTCCCAAATAAGTGCTTATCGACCTAGAACTTGGCCATAGCCTATGGTCGTATGGGTTGGGTGCTAAGAGAAAGGGAATAGTGCCCAAAAATTATTTCAAAACAGAGCAAAGCTCAGAAAGAAAATGGAATCTGAAGTTTTTCTTTGAATCATATTGGTTTATGAATACCGTGGAATTGTTAAGGACTGATGTCCTGACAAATTTCAGTTGAATGCACATTGTGTTTGCAAAGTTAACAACTGTCAGAACTGAACCGAATTGTTGCAGAGTGGAGAGAATGGAGGAGGCACAAAATGCTTTCAGTTAAGAGAATGAAGCTAAAGGAATGGTTGTCCATTTGGGAGTTGAAGGATCAAACTCCAATGGGCATGGAGAAGAGATAGATAAGGAAGGAGACATGATGAAAATCATTGAAATATTGCAAAAAGATGTCCAAACTCACCAAGAAGATAACAGAAAGCTCATGAAAGACAAGGATCAACAGAGATAATTCAACTTAAAGTTGATACAGATATTGGAAAGAATCGAAAAGAAGTTGGATAAGGAGAGTGGCTCAAGCAAAATAGGGAGTTGCGAGACCCCTGAGAAGAAAGGAAGATCAAGAATCATTACCAAGCATCATCGTCACTCCATGAAACATTCTAATAAGAGGGCACACAGTAGTTCAAGCCCATCTCCTACCAGAAATCATAGTAGATATGGAGTGGATGAACTGAAGGGAGAAATGAACAAGATTAAGCCTCCTACTTTTGACGGAAAACACAAGAAAGATGAATATGTTGAGACATGGTTGTTGGGCATGAGGAAATATTTCCAACTGCAAAACTATTCTTCTCATGTAGAGGGAATAATTTCCATTTACCAAATTAAAGGAAAGACATCCATATGGTGGGAGCATCGTATGCAAGTACAACACGTCAGAGAGAAGAATGTTACATGGAGGGAATTCAAGAGACATTTTGAAAAGAATTACTTAACTAAGAGGTATTATGACAAGAAAATGAAAGAGTTCTTTGAACTCAAGCTGGGAAGTATGTCCATTGATGAGTATGAAAGAAAATTCTTAGAGTTGTTGAAATATGTTCCCTTCATCAAGAATGAGACAATTAATATTCAAAGGTATATGAGTGGGCTGAAATCTTCCATCAGTGACAAGATCCAGTATGATGACCCGAAAAATATGAAAGAAACTATAAGGAGAGAAAAATGCTTATATGATCAGAAAAAACAAAATCCTACTTTCCAAAACTCTTGGGAAGACAAGAAGAAGTTTAAGAGGGAGCAGAGGAAAAAGGGAAAAAAACTACCATTTTTCAGGAATACCCCTCAAGGACAGCCAGGTTTTAGAGAGCCTAGGAAGGCTGAAGTAGGTGGGAAAATGCCAAGACAACCACCTATGGAATGTTGGGTTTGTTAAGGAAATCATAGGTACAGAGATTGCCCCCACAAAAATGAAAAAGTGAGGGTTTTCCACAATGTTCAACAGGCATAAACAATGGAAGACATGGGTAGAAGTGTACCAAGGATCTATGTAGCCCTGGACAACAAGCAAGCAGAATATCAGTCACATATGATTGAAGTGGAAGGTCTGATCAACAACCAAACCATTATTATTTTAATTGATTCAGGAGCTAGTCATAGTTACATATATCCTAGAATGGTGGAAAGTTTACATTTGCCAAGAAGAAAGCATGGAAAATATTGGTTATTGAATATGACTACATGATCCAAGAGAAGGTTTGTTGAGTTGGTTAAGTCCTGTCTAGTGGACATGAATGGACTAAGCACAAGGGATGAATTGAACATCTTACCTTTGGGTTCCTATGACTGTCTAATTGGGATGGATTGGTTGGACCAACACGATGCCATATTAGATTGTCGTAACAAGGCATTAACTTTCCTAGATGAGGAAGGAAACCCAAGGAAAGTCCAAGGAATTCCTAGAGCAGTTGATATCATAGAAATCTCATCAATGCAGTTGAAGAAGTGTTATAGGAAAGGTTGTCAATTATTTGCAGCTCATATGGAAGAAGCACCTAAGGATAATCTGTCAAGTATTCAATACCATGCAGTATTAAAATATTTTGAAGATGTATTCAAGGAGGTACCAGGACTACCCCCGAAGAGAGATATTGACTTCTCTATAAACCTGATGCCTGGAGCAGCTCCAGTGTCAATAAATCCTTACAGAATGAGTACACCAGAGCTGAAAGAACTGCAATTGTAGCATGAATAACTTATAAAGAAGGGGTATATACACCCAAGTGTGTCACCTTGGGGTTCCCCGATCTTGTTCGTGAAAAAGAAAGATGGGACATTGAGATTATGCATCGATTTCAGATAGTTGAACAAGGTGACTATTAAGAACAAGTATCCTTTGCCAAGGATCGATGATCTCTTTGATCAGTTGAAGGATGCCAAGATATTTTCAAAAATATATCTCAGGGCAGGGTACCACCAAGTAAGGATAAAATATGAAGACATCAGCAAGACCGCCTTCATAACAAGGTATGGTCATTATGAATTCACAGTGGTACCATTTCGGTTATCAAATGCACCCATTGTTTTCATGTGCCTAATGAATAGTGTGTTCAGAGAATATCTAGACACGTTTGTCATAGTCTTTTTGGATGACATCCTGGTGTATTCCAAGTCAGAGGAATAGAATGAACATCATCTAAAGATGGTGTTGCAGGTGCTAAGAGAGAACCAGTTCTTACACATTATTTTGGTCACTCTAGTGATCCTTTTACAGCATGTGTTCATGTTCCCAAAAGAACATTTCTTCATGAGGAAAGTGACTGGATTTCTCTTCTAAAAAACCATACTAAAGAAGATAGCCACAGGTTGCACTATACACAAGATGTGGCGATTCTTGATCGTCACTTTCTGTCCTGCAACTGGTTTGCAATGTTTCCGTAGGTTGTCCTACAGCCAGGGTGCGGCGATGCTGAAAAACTAAGAAAAGGTTGAGGTTCACAAAATTTCTAGAAGGGGATATTCTAGAATATGAGATGGCATCCGTATGGTTGGGGTCTGTTGAGAACTCAACACACCCTAAACATTCTACGTCAAATCTCACTTTTTGGGTACCACTTGATCTTGTGTAATTTTCTAATATGGAAAATGTGTCCTTTTATTATCATTTTTGTTTCTCATTAAGTCTTTAAAAGCTTGCTTGGACATGTGAAAAATCATTAACTTAAAAGACGAATATCAAAATTAGAGAAATGACAGTCAAATTTTTCCTGGACGCGTTTAAGTATTTCGGCATCGGGAAGGATTAAACGTGAAAGAAAATGCTAGAGAGAATCAAAGTTGTCGAGCCCCGATCTTCGTCGATGTCGGCAGATGAAAAATTTATTTTGCGACAAGTACCACCAAGAATATCGCCGATGACCAATCAATTTGGAATCGATGAAAGTTAAAAGAATAAGCATTGAACGAAAAATGAAATAATAATCGCCGATCTCTGGGACATTTTCATCATCGGGAGTTTCGAAGGATGATAAACCCCGAAGAAACTACACATTTATTTTTTAATGTCGATCCACGATACTCACCAGTGTCAGCAGTCGCAATATCTAGCTTAATTTAGCGCGATTAATGTAAACGAAGTTCTGAGTGCAACCCTTACCCACGAGATGAGTTCTAGGTTTTCTTTTAATAAGCCTCGAGTTAGTAACGCCACGCTGACATCATTCGACATCAAAAATTTCTAAAGGAAAATATCAATGAACTTACAAAATAACTCAAGACAACGGTAATTACAAAATCACATAATTACGATAATATTGAATAAGAACATGGTAGATTTATGCGCAAGAGGAAACACAATACTAATAGCTGCTATGACTAGAATCTGTTCAGGAAAAAGATTTTCAAAATTTCATATATTAAGGCTCCCTCCAAGCTTAGGTTACATACAATAAACACTAACAACACCTTGGCCAACCGACCCGGTTACATCAAGAACGTGAAAATTCTCACAGAAAATAGGGAAAACTATCAAAACATACATCACTTCTGAGAATACAAAACAAGGGTCCGCCCATCATGTATCTCCTGCACACGGACCTTCTCCCAGACTGCTCTGTGCGCCTTGCAATGTTCTTATGTTCTCCTCCTCCATCATCCTTTGTGCTTCACGCAACTGCACAATCATATCTTGTGCTTCCCAAAGCTGCCTCTTGAGCCAATTTGTGCTTCCTTCGTGACCTAGTGGTGTTCATACCTCCTGGTTCCGCATCGCCAATTGTCACCGCAATTCTCTATTTTCTTGATAAATTTTGGCTATGTCAAGTTGTTCTTGCTCCAACTATTGATTGGGGATTTCAATGTTAGAACCTGATACCCCTGTCCTTCGAATTTGGCTCCCATTTCCTCGACTGGCAATCCCGACGGGCTCTATATGAGTAGCATGCATCATGAACTCCTCAATGGTCGGGTATTCACTCAGCTCAGTCAAGATGTGGCTTCCTCCTACTTCCTTATTTTTTTTGGTCCTTCCCCTCCTCCGCAGTGTCAACTTTTGAGATGGCATGGCCTCCAACCTGTGTCCTTCAGATGAAATTTTTTCCACATAGACCTTCGCTTGAGGCGCTGACATCATTTTGAACAAAAGGTAAGGATCTCCTTTTGAAATCTTGGAGACAGGCGATGACAATAAGAAAGATTCCAAGGCATGTTGGGGTTCGGACCTGGCGCTCTGGCTACCTCGTGCACCATGTCTCATGTTTTGAGGGGATCCCATGGAGAGACAGTGTGTGCATTCTTATATGTCCAATACTGGATGAAAGGCCATGACACATGGTTTGATATAATTGGACTCACAAGACCAGTCCCTACTTGTATACAAACTCGACCGATGCATAGAACCTACACAGAACATCTAATATTTATAACAGAGTGGAGCAGTGAGACAAAATGTGCCAAGGAATACTCATACATTACGATGAGATGTTTTTAAGAATTAACGCGTCATATTTTCATGACGGATATGATCCAGGACGTGTGAAACGCATCCTATAGGAGTTGCAAAGAATATACGCTACAATCATTTCCAATCTCTTTAATCTTCCCAGCCTCCACTATTAGAGAATGATGGTTGACACACTTGGTGATACGGTCTCTGGGGTAACAACTTGCCTCGACCTGGGGCATTTAACGACTTCCTTTATTGCAGCATCCAACCTTTTTGGAGATGATGCACACTTTCGGCACACGTTTAGCTCTGGCATCCTTTACATACCCCAAGGGGTAATCGGCCTCTGGAATGGCTTCAACGCTCGTATTTGTCGTACATGATATGCCACACTATGGTGCACGGATGTAACTCATCCAAATTGAAGAGGAGCGGTGGCGCGGACAGAGACACTACAGGTCATTCAAAAATTTAATGGGATCACGTAAGTATTTAACAATCGGGACTAGCAAGCTCTACAAGTACACATCAGTTTGCTTTTTCCTATTACATCTTCCTATGTTTTTCCTGATAAGTAATTTCTAAACGATGTCAATCCCAATTGCAGGAAATATCTCTCCAACTACCGAACAAAGTTCTCTCTGTAACCTCGCCAAGGAACCCAAAGGAAACATTGGGGTAAGATCAATGAAGCAGTGAAGGATATCAGACTCCCTGATTTCGGCAACCCTGACATCTTCATCGACTTATGCAATATAGTCAAGTCACATGCCAAGAAAGATTCATTGTTGGCCAAAGATCTCGTGAAGATGATCGATGCATCACCAGGGCAAATGCATTGATTTATGGAAAATCCGATTAGATCTCGAACTGTGCTACATCAGTTAAACTCTAGTCTAGCAAAGTACTGAACACATGCGATGGACATCATAGGGATACATGCGGCTCTGATGGAACAACACAGATTTCCATGGGCCCAAACTTGCGAAGAGTTGTTTATCAACTGGTCTGAGTATGAGAAAATTCATCCTTTCAAAGAACTATCTTAATTTGACTGTTAAAGAAATTGTTAGAAGATGACGCCACGTGGTGTATTTTTCTTTGCTTAAACTGCACTTAGTCATTGTTTTCAGTTGAAATTTAGATTATAAATAAATACATTGACCAATTAGTTAGAGGTCAATGGTTGTTGCAAGAACTATTTTCTTTATGGTTGTTAAGAATTATTTTGTAGCCACTTCGAATTAAGAAGTCCTTCTAGACCCGAGACAAGTTATTTTCATCAAATGCATGTATGTTTGGACGTGGAGAAGAACTATTTCCTATCATGTTTCATGAATGATGTTGTAATGAGTAAGAGCAATTAATTTTGTTGTCAAGTTATCTGGTGCAATGTTTTGTTGTTATTTTATTTAATGATGAAGATGAATCGTTGTGTTATTATGTGATAAATGGTTCTGGTAGATGAATTATTTTTCTTGCCATTATCTCATTGCATATGGGTTTTGTTTTTGGTAGTTAGTATCTCAGACAGTAATTGGATGCTCACATCGTTAATGTATTAGTACTAGGCCTGTGGTATAAAATTGTCGTCTGCATGCTTGAGCAACAGGTTATCCCATGTTCAACCTCTCCCCCTTAGTTAAACTTATTTCTATTTTGTTGCAAAGTTGGTTTATATCAGATTACATATCATATCGGTCCCACCCAAGATAAAATAAAATAAAAATAATATTCCAAACTGAAGGAAGAGCCTTCACAAGAAAATGTAAAGGCCATCGATAATTTGGTCAGATCGCAAGATCTGGAGAACCATTCGACTATTAAATGTTGCAGAGTCTAATTGGGCCTCGGTGGTAGGTTTGGTTCCTACTGTTGATTCAATCGATTTAAGACCCATCAACAGAATTGGCGCTAGAAGGAGGGCCTGAGAATGAATTGTTGGATATATATTCTACAAAGTATTTCAAACATCCTATAGATTCAAAATATCCCACATGCATGGCTATTGATTCCCAGGACATCCCACACATGTTGAGTACTCCTAGAATGATTAAATCACCCCAGCTCGAGGAAGAACCTTTTCACCCTGAAATACCTTATTCTCTTCCTCACAAGGAAGTAAATCAATTCAGAAAAATTACAAGAGCCTACACCTGGCATATCGGTGTGTTGTCCTTAGCTCCCATACTCCCTCGAAGAAAACAACAAACAAGACTAGTAGTTAGTACTCCCGACGAGGTTTTCATACACTTGGTAGAAGACTTAATAGATTTTGAAATCACTGAAATCTAAGAACCTCTTGATTTGATACTCGAAATGCCAGCCGACGACGTCTCTAAACCGGACGAATTTTCGGAAGAGGAAGAGTTTAACTCAAAGTCTGAAGATATGGAAGGAAACAATGAACATAATTATGAAAAGGGGAACCCGCCTCTAAACAATAAACCCTGGTTAGTTAGAGATGCTTTGGCCTTCCCAGGACCAGTTCATAACCTTCCTCATCATCTAGAGAAGTTTCTTCCTAAGTTCGATCCTGAAACCTCTGGATTTCCTGAAGATCATATCAAGAAATTTATACTAGTGATCAAGCTTATAAACATCCAACATGAAGATGTAGTATGCAGATTTTTCCCCTATAAGTTTGAAAAATCGGCTTCCACGTGGTACATCAACCTGTCGATAGGATCTATAACTAACTGGACGAAGTTCCAGAAAGATTTTCTAGACAAATTTTCTGAAGAAACTACTACGGGATCTCTGATGGTCGAGTTGTTCGTCGCCACCATGAGTTTGAAAGAAGGGGTCAAATACTTCAATCAAAGATTCATGACTATCTTGAACAAGTTCCATCCTGAAGCTAAGCCAACTCAGGAATTGCAAATCGAATTTTATGCTAATGCTCTCCCATCTTCCATTTCCATGTTCGTAAAAAGGGTTGTTAAACGAACCCTAGCTGAGAATTTTGAAGAATCCAAAATGATATGATTCCAGATGAAAGGGCGTAAAGAAGTTCAGGTTTCATTAGTTAAGAAAGAAGATCAACCAATCCCCCAGAGATGATTTCTTTTGACTAGAACGTCGGGGAAACAAGCAGAACAGACTCCCGACAAAGGTAATGGAGACATAGAAGATATACAACGCATGGTTAAGAAACTATCAAACAAGATCATAGACATGAAGAGAAATGTAGGGGAAGGAAACCAAGGCCATAGGCCCTACAAGCCTTTGTTTAAAAGGAACCCACCTTTCAAGGCAATTGAACCTCCCCCAACCAACTTAAATATCGATCTAGGGAATGTGGCATCTGATTCTTTCTGTACGTATCATTAGGAAAACCACTCCAAAAGAGACTTCTCTCAATGGGTGCACGCCATGAATTTGATGGCCAATCAGTTTCTAGACAAAGTCTCCATGACCAAACAATTAAGCAATTTAGTTATGAATATCGCTAACCAGGAAGAGGTTTATCCACCACAAGATACAACCATGCTGATATGGGATCCTGACCTGATCATGCCTTCCGACAACCTATTTGAGTCTCAAGAACCACCCGTCGAGGTATTGTTTTTCCAGATGCGCAATAAAGGTCCACCTATCTCAAAAGACATCACTTCTACCATAACTCCGATATATAAGACATCCCCCGATCCCTCGAAAACACCTTTTTCTCCCAGTAGGAAACCTATAAGAATCCATAACCGAGAATCTCCCAAACTCGATTACAACATAGTTGAAGATTTGAATTGAAGAAGTTAAGGGAGAACATATCAGTCATGGACATGTGCAGGATCCCTCAGCAGAAGGAAAGAAATATAGCTCAGTAGAAGACCCTACGACTAGCAATGGCCAGGAAAGAAATATAGCTCCCACAAACTCAGTAAATAAACCAACCGTGAATACCTGTTTAGAAGATAAGAAAGGGAAGCCTTTTGTCCCACCTTTCCTCTTAACCTTCTAAGTTTTCAACAGGAACCTCCATAATTGTATGGTATATTTAGGAGCATCTTCCAACATTATGCCCTTGTCAAACTACAGAAAATTAAATGCCACTCCTCTACAGAGCAACAAACACGTGATAAAAGTAGACAGGACCCAAGTCAAATTCATGGGGAAACTTACAGATGTAATGATCAAAATAACGACACATCCTAAATTTGTGCAATTGATTGACATCATCGTGGTAGACATCCAAGAGGCCTATGGATTATTACTAAGTCGATATTGGTCTGAGAAGTTAAATGGGTACTTTAGCACAGACTAGGCAAACCTGTGGCTACCACTCAAGGGATACAATAAGATGATTAGAATCAATAGGGAGAGATATCTTAAACATACGGTCACTGATCTAGAAACCCTGAATGAACCCTCATCTACATATTTCCCTGTGCTGGGCAATAACTCCTGTAATTCCCACTTCAGAAACTTTTCTCCTCTCTTATCCGATTTCCCCCTCACTCAAAACTCTAAAATGGTCTTTCAAGAGAAATCGTCGATACTGACAGAAGACACCCTTTTCTGCCAAGACCCTGTGTTAAAAATTACAGAACAAGAGATAGAAGAGATATAAAGTAATAAGGAAGGAGAAAAGGGATATTGTCTTTCACAAATTTGGACCATATACTTTGATGGATCTAAATCGCAGGAAGGATTAGGGGCAGGGTGCATCCTCATTAATCCAAAAGGTAAATGTTATTTCCTGTCCTGTAGACTAGAATTCGAATGCACCAATAACACCATCGAGTATGAAGCTCTAGTACAAGGGTTAAATAAATCCATAGACTTGAATGTCAGAGAATTGAAATTTTTTGGGGTATCCAAGATTATCGTTAGGCAAGTAAGTAATACTATACACTACAATTCCCCGCACCTGAAGAATTATCAACAGGAAGTGCATAGGTTAATGGTGCATTTTGAAGCTTTCAATATCACCGCAATCCCCAAACAAAAGAACATCCTTTCTTATTCCTTGGACACAGTTGCTTCAAGGTTGTCACCTCTGGAGGAGTATGAAGCCTCTCAGTTCACTGTGGAACTACTCTACAAACTATCTGTAACTAAAAATATCTCTAATTGGAAGGTCTTTGAAGGAGATGAACATATCATAAACTTCCTGACTAACCAAGACAATTTCAAAGACCTGAAAACCTGGGACACCCGAATTATTCAACACACTATACCGTTAAAACCTGAGGTGAAACATTTCCAACAAAAGCTGTGAAAGTATCACCCATACCTAGAACCTCTCATGTATCAGGAATTAAAGAAAATTTTAGATGCCAAGATCATTTTCCAGGTCAGGCATTCCGCATGGCTAGAAAATATGGTTCCTGTGAAGAAAAAGTCCGGAGAAATTCGCTTATGTGTAGATTTTATAAATCTCAATAGAGATTCAAAAAAGGACAATTACCCGGTCCCACCAATGGATAAATTCCTACATACTGTGTCTGGCTCGAAGGTTTTCTCACTACTAGATGGTTTCTTAGGTTACAACCGAGTTCTGGATTTGGAGGAAGATCGTTTAAAAACTACCTTTCGAACCAAGTGGGGAACCTTCGCTTATAAACGCATTCCTTTTGGGTTAATCAAAGCAGGAGAGACCTTCCAAAGGGCCATGGCTGTAGAATTTTGAGGACTAATAAACAAGTGTTTGGTAGTGTATCTAGAAAATGTAACCATGTATTCAAAGAATAGAGAAGAACACACCCAATACTTAACTCAAATTTTTGAAAGGTGTAGGAAATATGGTATATCCTTAAATCCAAAGAAAACCATTTTCAGCGTCGAGGAAGGTAAGTTGTTAGGTCATATTATATCCCAAGCAGGTATTCACATAGACCCAGAAAGGATTATATCCATAGCTCAACTCGTGTTGCCCCATAACAAGAAAGCTATGCAATCCTTTTCCGGGCAAATAAATTTTGTGAGGAAATTCACTCCCGATTTCACAGAAATCATCAAACCCTAACAAAATATGATTCACAAAGATTCTAAATTTAAGTGGGATGATGAACAAAAGGATTCTTTCAACAATAATAAAACTTCCATATCATAGGCCCCTGTGCTACTAAGTCCCAATTTCAATAGGGATTTATTCCTCTACACTTTCACCTCTGACCAGTCGTTAGCACAATATTGAATCAAGAGGATGATGAAAACAATGATGCTTCGGTGTCATTCATGAGCACTAATCTCTAAGGAGTTGATCTTAACTATCCTGTTGTTGACAAACAGACCTATGCAGTTTACAAGGCAGTAAAACACTTCAGGTCTTACATCCTCAAGAACCACACCAAAGTGATTGTGCCTCACCCTGTAGTTTGATCCTTGTTTACTCAGTAAGAGATGGGGGAAAGAAGAGGGAAATATATGAGAGTAGTCCAAGAATTTGATATATATATAAAACCTGCCAAACTTGTTAAGGGGAAAGGGTTGTGAAAATTCACAGCTGAAGCCCAAGACCAAGCAAATGAAGATTCTAGATGGGAGAATCAAATGGAATTATGGTGTGGTGAAGCTTCATACATTTCCTCAAGGCCCGAGTCATGGTATAAGAATCTGACCTACCTCCTACACCATGGGGCCTGCCCAGAAAATCTCAACCCTAGGGAAAGGAGAGCTCTCAGGTTAAAATCTGCACAATATCACCTCATAAATTCGGTAGTCTTCCAGATTAATTATGATGGAGTACTCTTAAGATGTCTCGAATGTGAATATGAAGACAAAGTCCTGAAGGAACTCCATGATGGCCCTACCGGTGGGCATTTCGTAAGAAACACCGCCACTCATAAGATACTGAGAGCTAGTTATTATTATCCCACCTTCTTCAAAGACGCCCATACCTATGCCAGAAACTGTAAAACTTTTCAAGTAAGCATTGGGAGGGAGAAGAGAGCAACAATCCCACTCCAGCCAGTGATTGTCTCTAGGCCTTTTGAGCAATGGGGGTTAGATATCATAGGAGAAATCACACCAAGCTCTTCAAAACAACACAAGTACATTCCAACTGCCACTGATTACTTCACAACATGGGCAGAGGCTATCCCTTTGACTCATGTAAACGAAAAAGTGGTGATCCAATTCATAGAGCAACAACTAATCACGAGGTTTGGTGTCCCTTCTGTCCTGGTTTTTGATAATGCAACTTATTTCTCTTCAACCTGACTAACGGAGTTTGCTTTGGACAAAGGAATCATAATTAAGTACTTTGCAAATTATTACCCACAAGGAAATGGGGTGGAAGAATCGACCAATAAGAACCTATTCATGATACTAAAGAAGACGGTTGTGAATAACCAAAGGAATTGGAATAATCTACTCCATAACGCTTTATGGGCCGATAGGGTCACACCCAAAGAAGCCATAGGAAATTCCTTGTACTTCCTAGTTTATGATTAGGAAGCTATTCTTCCAAATGGGCTTTATCTTCCATCTCTTCAACTTGCCCAAGATTCCAACAGGGATCCCTCCTCGATCATACAACAAAGAATTGATACTCTGCTCATTGACGTAGCCGCACCCGCAAGCACGCCCGCTCAAAGGATCTTTCCTACTCTCGGCCCAAAGAAATCTTGAATAGCTCTTCTATTTCCCTGTCAGGAAATCTGCACCCACGGATCTCTTCACACGGTTCCCCCTCTCTTTACTTATCAGGAAATTGGAACTCGCGACTTCGTGAGTCTAATGGTCAAGCGCTGCACTCTCGAATCCCTGAGACTCGATGTCTTAGTCAACGTTGAATTCTTCCTGTCGGAACTTTCCTTATCGTGATTTCGCTACCCACGATATCAAACCACTTGGTTTTCCGACTCCCGAACCCCGATGCGCTCGCGGGTTGACTTTTCAACGGTCCTGTCACCTCATCGGGATTTCGGACTTCGTGGGATCGTGAATCCTGATGTCAATGGTTCTGGGACTTTACTTTCCGTGAACTCCGATACGGTGTGCCACATGTCTTCCACTCACCGACTCCGTTGTGGCCCACGCTCACTGCCCTTTGACTGTCGGAATATCGCGTATTGCGATATCGCGATTCTTGTTGCAGTAATTTGGAGCCTCGACTCGCGAAACCTCGATCCATGCTATACATGTGAATCCAACGATCCTTGTAACCCCTTATCAACGGCTCCGCCCCTCCTGATATTTGAATGCTTTAGGAGTATGTCATGGTATCTTCCCTGCACCTCCACAAGATCTGACGGTTCACGGAGATTCACGGATTCTCCTTGGAGAATACCGACCGTCCGTTCCTTCCAGATGAATTCTGTGAAATGAGTCAAGTACTTCCTCCACGAAGACTTGTTCACCTATGCGCAAACTTCCAACACCTGCTTGGACACTTCAAACACAACTTATCTATGCAATCCTTTGATGAATTCAAAGACCTATCCTTCCTGAACTTTCCTACGACTTTTGAGTCCTTCAAAAAACTCCTTTGCACACACTCCTTGCGGAAACCCTTTAACTCCATCTAAGTGTTGGAGTCTTCGATTCTGCGCACACTTGCAGCAGAAATCCTTCACCCCTTTACTCAGGTTCACAGCCCTGAACTTCTCTTGGCATGTGCACTCCTTGCACGGATTCTATGCCCAACTTCACCTTGGGATGAATGAGACAAAAGTTATCTCTAATTGAACCCCTCTGTCAATGCACTCCTTGCGGACAATTCGACTGCACTCCTTGCAGGAATTCTATGGCTCAAATAGAGAAACAATTGAACCTCATTCCCTCACCCCCTCAGACTTCAATTCAACCATGAAATCATATACACAACACATAAAAGCAAATGTATAACGAGAATCAAACATTCATGAGCATATCAACATCAACACACAGAGAATTAAACACAAAACCATGAATTTGAACCAATCTTCTTCTATTAATTCAAATATCATTACATGGGTGTTCTCTATACAACTCTCTGCTTGCTCTTTCCCTTCTTCTTCTGTTCTATGCTCAGGCTAATATTACAATGATACAATGAGGGTGTCTATATCTGTTTTCCCTCCAGCTCCTAAACTATCTAGTCTAGAATTAAAAATCCTATCTACCTGCATTAACTATCTTAAATGTCGTCTATCTACTAAAGGACGAGAGATATCCGCTCAAGGTCCATTACAATATACAAAGGTGCCTCTTCTTAAATGACTTCATTTAAGATCGTGCACAATTCCAAAGAATTCTTTTCAAAATTTGTGTTGGCTTGTCCAGCTGTCCTCCGCTTCTGCGCTGGCTCGCTTGATGTGTTGGCGATGCTCCTGCATCATACTCCCTCGCTTGAAAAATTTCATGGGCTCTTGTCCATGAGATCCTGCATGGTCTGTCCATGCTTTTGAATCTCTGCTTCATTCTCCCATCTGGCATCTTCTACTGGATGGCCCTTCCATTTGACCATATACTCATAGTATTCTTTACTTCTGGTCTTTTTACCCACTCTCTTGTCCAATATGCACTCCATCTCTGGCCTCTCTACAACTGGAATCTGCTTCTACCACTGAATCACTGGCTGCTCAGTTCCAGTCTCTACTTCTCTAGCCCTGTATGAGTATAAATCTGTGACATTGAATATCGAAGATATTCCGATCCCATCCAGTAACTCGATCTCATAAGCATTTTCCCCGAATTTCTTCAAGACCTTACATGGCCAGATTTTCTTCATCTTTAGCTTATTGTATGTTCCCCTCGGGAACCTTTCTTTCTTCAAATGTGCCAGAACTAATTCACAAACCTCGAACTGAAGTTGTCTCCGATGTTGATCTACTCTGCGCTTGTATTCCTGACTTGAATTCTGCAACCGCTCCTTCACCTGGTTGTGAAGTTCCTTCATCGCCTCAATGAATTCTTCTGCACTAGCGCTGCTAGTAGCAGTCTGTTCTGAATCCCTCAATTCAGAAACTCCTCTCGGCTGCATCCCATAGACAACCTGAAATGGACTCTGGCCTGTGCTCCGATTCACTGAGTCATTGTACGCAAACTCTGCCTGTGGTAATATGTTGTCCCACTGGTTGTGGTGATCTATCACCAAGATTCTCAGCAAGTCTCCCAGACTTCTGTTGACCACTTTTGTTTGTCCATCCGTCTAAGGATGATAAGTTGAACTAAACATCAAATTAGTTCCCAACTTCTTCCATAAGGTCCTCCAAAAATTCCCTATGAGTTTCGTGTCTCTATCCAAAACTATGCTTTTCGGCAATCCATGAAGTCGAACGACCTCCTTGAAGAACAGATTTGCGATGTGAGTCACATCACTAGTTTTCTGGCATGGGATAAAATGTGCCATCTTAGAAAACCTATCCACTACCACAAAGATTGAATCAACACCTCTTTGTGTCCTTGGCAATCCCAATACGAAATCCATGCTTATCGCATCCCACAGCCTTTCTAGTATGGGCAATGGATGATAAAAACCTGCATTATGCTTCCTCCCCTTCGAATGCTGGCAAATTCGACATCTGTCAACGAATCTCTTGACATATTCTCGCATCCCTGGCCAAAAGTATGACTCACTCAACTTCACGAATGTTTTGTCATGGCCAAAATGTCCTGCTAATCCACCACTGTGTTTCTCCTTTAACAAGTTCTCCCTCATGGAGCAATTCGGAATACACAGTTGATTGCCTATGAACAAAAATCCTTCCTGGATCATGTATTCCATCCATGAGCTTCTGTCTCGGAGAACTGGGTTCTTAGCTACTTCATATGCTTCTGCAAAATCTGCATCACCTACGTACATGTCCCTGAGATCATCAAAACCTAAGGTCTTGACTCGGAACTCCTGCAACAGAAAACACTTCCTGCTCAAAGCATCAGCTACTTTGTTAGCAGTACCCGAAATGTGTTTAATTACAAATGTGAAATTATACATATACTCTACCCATTTTACATGTTTCTGATTCAACTTCTCCTATTGAGTCACAAACTGTAATGCGTGGTTATCACTATACAAAACAAATTCTTTTGGGATCAAGTAATGCCTCCACTTCTTCAATGCCTGGATGATAGCATAGAATTATTTGTCACATGTGGAGTATTTCACCTTTTACTCATTCAGCTTCTCACTGAAATATGCAATCGGTTTGTCCTCCTGACTCAAGACTGCTCCTATGGCAAACCCACTTACATCACATTTCACTTGAAACGTCTTCAGGAAATCCGGCAACACCAACACTGGTTGTTCCGTAATCTTCCTCTTCAACAATCTGAAGCTCTTCTCAGCCTCGGTTGTCCAGTGAAAAGACTTATGCCACTTCTTCACTTTATCCATCATCGCTGTGCTAATCCCACTAAAATTCCTAATGAACTTCCGGTAGAAACTAGCCAGTCCATGAAAACTTCTCACCTCAAAAATATTTCTGGGTGATGGCCAATTCTTGATCACTTCCACCTTGTCTGGATCCATCTTCAACTCATTTTCTGAAATAACAAAGCCCAAGTAAATGATCTTTGTCTTCATAAATGAGGATTTCTTCATATTTATCAACAACTTCTCCTGCTGTAATTTCTTCATCACAATGGCCAAATGCTTCAGATGTTCAACCTCCGTTTTACTGAAAATCAGTATATCATCCAGATATACGATAACAAATTTTCCGATGAAATCCTTCAGGACTTCGTTCATCAGCCTCATGAAGGTAATCGACACGTTTGTCAAGCCAAACAACATACCAAGCCATTCATACAGTCCTTCATTGGTTTTGAAGGCCGTCTTCCACTCATCACCTTCCCTCATACGAATCTGATGATATCCGCTTTTCATATCAACCTTTGAAAAATACTTTTCCCCACTCAGGAAATCCATCAGATCATCCATTCTTGGCAATGGAAACCTGTACCTGATAGTTATCTTATTGATTTCCCTTGAGTCGGTACACATTCTCCAACCTCCATCCTTTTTTTGACTGAGTACTGTTGGAACGACACATGGACTCAAGATTTCCCTTACCAATCCTTTGTCCAACAAATCCTCGACTTTCTTCTTGACCTCCTCATTCTCTTGCGTCGTCAATATGTACGCAGATTTATTTGGAAAATTGGCTCCTGGTATGAGGTCTATATGATGACTCACACTCCTCATCGGTGGCAACGAATGAGGTAATTTGTCTACCATGATGTCAACGAAATCTTCCAGTAGTTCCTGAATCTCTTCTGGTAGATCATCCACTCTTGTGCTAGTCAAAACAATTCTCGGCTTTCTGACCACAAAGAATTGTGGATCTTCCTTCTTCTTAACCTCCGTAAGAAGCTCCTTCCCACTCATGAGAAGTATTGTGTTGCTTACTTCCGGCTTCACCTCCTTATCCTTTATCGGAAGCAACATATGGGTTCTCCCATTCTTCTCCAGGGTATAGGTGTTCATTCTCCAATCATGAATCACATTTCGGTCGTATTGCCATGGTCTGCCCAGCAATAGATGACATACATCCATAGGAATGACATCACATAAGATCTTATCATTATATCCTCCTATCTTGAATTCAACCAAGCATTGTTTAGTGACAGTTACCTGGTGTCCTTTTTGTAGCCACGAAACTCTGTATGGGCTCGGGTGATCAGTTGTCTCCAGCTCCAGTTTCTCTACCATCTCGGTTGAAACGAGATTATCCATGCTACCACTGTCCACGATAACCTTGCATACCCTATCTTTGGTCTTGCAAGCCGTTATGAAAATTCTGGTCCTTTGGAATGAACTTTCCACCTCCTTCTCAGGCGTCAAAAGAACTTTTTGCATCATGAGCGATCTTCGACATCATTCAAGAGAGGGGGAATCACGCGAAGAGATATGTGGGTGCAAATTTCTCGACAGGGAAATAGAAGAGCTATTCAAGAGTTCAGTCAACGCTGACTTCTTCCTGTCAGAACTTTCCTTATCACGATTCCGCTACTCGTGATATCAAACCACTTGGTTTGCCGACTCCCGAACCCCGATGCACCGAAACTCCGATGCACTCGCGGGTTGACTTTTCAACGGTCCTGTCACCTCATCGGGATTTCGGACTTCGAGGGATCGCGAATCCTGATGTCAATGGTTATGGGACTTTACTTTCCCAAAACTCTGATACGGTGTGCCACCTGTCTTCCACTCACCGACTCCGCTGTGGCCCACGCTCACTGCACTTTGACTGTCAGAATATCGTGTATCGCGATATCGCAATTCTTGTTGCAGTAATTTGGAGCCTCGACTCGCGAAACCTCGATCCACGATATACGTGTGAATCCAATGATCCTTGTAACCCATGATCAATGGCTCTGCCCCTCCTGAGATTTGAATGCTTTGGGAGTACGTCACTGTATCTTCCCCGCACCTCCACAAGATCTGACGGTTCACGAAGATTCGTGGATTCTCCTTGGAGAATACCGACCGTCCGTTCCTTCCGGATGAATTCTACGAAATGAGTCAAGTACTTCCTCCCCAAAGACTTGTTCACCTGTGCACAAACTTGCAGCACCTGCTTGGACACTTCAAACACAACTTCTCTATGCAATCCTTCGACGAATTCGAAGACCTATCCTTCCTGAACTTTCCCACAACTTTTGAGTCCTTCAAGAAACTCCTTTGCACGCACTCCTTGCGGCAACCCTTTAACTCTGTCTAAGTGTTGGATTCTTCGATTCTGTGCACACTTGCAGTAGAAATCCTTCACCCCTTTACTCAGTTTCGCAACCCTGAACTTCTCTCGGCCTGTGCACTCCTTGCACAGCTTATGTGCCCAACTGCACCTTGGGATGAATGAGACAAAAGTTATCTCTAATTGAACCCCTCTGTCAACGCACTCCTTGCGGACAATTCAACTGCACTCCTTGCAAGAATTATGTGGATCAAATAGAGAAACAATTGAACCTCATTCCCTCACCCCCTCAAACTTCAATTCAACCATGAAATCATTTACACAGCATATAAAAGCAAATGTATAACGGGAATCAAACATTCATGAGCATATCAACATCAACACATAGAGAATTAAACACAAAACCATGAATTTGAACCAATCTTCTTCTATTAATTCAAATATCAGTACATGGGTGTTCTCTATACAACTCTTTGCTTTCTCTTTCCATTCTTCTTCTGTTCTATGCTCAGGCTAATATTACAATGATACAATGAGGGTGTCTATATCCATTTTCCCTCTAGCTCCTATACTGTCTAGTCTAGAATTAAAAATCCTATCTACCTGCATTAACTATCTTAAATGTCGTCTATCTACTAAAGGACGAGAGCTATCCGCTCAAGGTCCATTACAATATACAAAGTCGACTCTTCTTAAATGACTTCATTTAAGATCGCGCACAATTCCAAAGCATTCTTTTCAAAATTTGTGTTGGCTTGTCCAGCTGTCCTCCACTTCCGCGCTGGCTCACTTGATGTGTTGGCGATGCTCCTGCATCACTCATGCTAGAAGAAGAGAGAGAAAATTACAAGTTGAAATTCATAGCTCACCAAAAGGTAGTGAAAATGTGGTTTGACAAGAATAAGGACAAAGAGAAGTATTTTGAAATAGGAGACTTAGTACTGAGATGGGATAGGGAAAATGAGTCAAAAGGGAAACATTCTTAGTTTCAGAATTTGTGGCTTGGACCTTTCCAGGTGGCTGAGAAGATTGGGGGAGGCACTTATCAGTTACAGAATCTAAGGGGGGAACCTGACACCCTCCCAGTAAATGGCCAAGCCCTCAAACAATATTTCCAATAAATAAATAAATATAAAAAAAAAAAAAGGGGAGGCATCTTGTTTTAGTGTTTTCAAGATTCTGAAATACTTTTCTTTTCAGTTTTCTTTTTCTTTCTGGATTTCTGTGCTTTTGAAAGTTGTGTTTAGAGATACAATGGTTTACCTTAAGTCATGCGACATAGAGAACTCTGTTTTGAACTCATCACTCACATACAACTCAAGAAGCATCAAGGAACTTGTGGTTTCTTTGAGGAACCCTCCATCTAACCCACGCAAACGAACAACTTCGAACAAATTCTAGAAGTATCTACCTAGTGGTTTGGTAATACCTTAAGGGTAAGAAGGAAATTTGGAAAGGACTACATGAACCTGAATCTCACTTTGTGAAATTAACAGGTGTCATTCTCTCTCACTCGCTCAGGGTATCATGTCGAAATAAAATGGACATTATCAAAAGAGTGATTAGTAAGGGAGGGTATGCAAATACCTCTGTTGGGGCTATAGACTCTCACTAGAAATGGAGCAAGGTATGTGATGTTGGGGTGACTCCACCGGGGCTATGGACACTCACTAGCATCAAAGCGACACCCAAGCAAGTGAGTAGAGGTAACTAAAGACTTCATGCTAGTGAATTTTTTGCTAAACGTTTGTAAAAAGGGCATGAGTCAAGGTTACAGGAAACGAAGGAGGAATAAAGTTTAAAACCCCACGGGCATACCCAGAAGCATCAACCGAAGAAGTTGAAAATGCAAGGGTAAAATAGGCTCAGATTCAAAACCAGTTAAGTTCTCCACCTGCTTCTGTATCAGTAGAGCCCTGAGGAAGGAACAAAGATTCTACTTTCACCCAGTGAATCGCCATTTGTTGCACACTCAACACACCCTAAAAAGTCTACATCAAATCTCACTTTTTGGGTACCAATTGATCTTTTGGCATTGTCTAATATGGAAAACATGTCCTTTGCTTATCATTTTTGTTTCTCATTAAGTCTTTAAAATCTTGCTTGGACATGTGAAAAATCATTAACTTAAAAGATGAATATCTAAAGTAGAGAAATGACAGTCAAATTTTTCCTGGACATGCTTAAGTATTTCGGCATCGGGAAGGATTAAACGTGAAAGAAAATGCTACAGAGAATCAAAGTTGTCGAGCCTCGATCTTCGTCAGTGTCAGTAGACGCAAAATTTCTTTTGCGACAAGCACCACCAAAAATATCGTCAATGACCGATCAATTCGACATTGACAAAATTTAAAAGAATAAGCATTGAATGAAAAATGAAATAATAATCCCCGATCTCCGGGACGTTTTCAACATCGGGAGTTTTGAAGGACGATAAACCACGAAAAAACTACGCATAGATTTTTGAACGTCGATCCCTGATACTCACCAATGTCAACATTCACAATATCTAGCTCAATTTAGTGCGATCGATGTAAACGAAGTATCGAATGCAACCCTTACCCACGAGATGAGTTCTAGGTTTTATTTTAATAAGACCCGAGTTAGTAATGCCACGTCGACATCATTCGGCATCGAAAAATTATAAAGGAAAATATCAATGAACTTACAAAATAACTCAGGACAACGGTAATTACAAAATCACATAATTACGAGAAGCTTGAATAAGAAAATGGTAGATTTACGATCAAATAGGAAACACGATGCTTTCAATTTCTATGACTAGAATCTGTTCAGGAAAAACATTTTTGAAATTTCATATATTAAGGCTCCCCTAGGGCTTAGGTTACATACAATAAACACTAACAACACCTTGGACAACCGACCTGGTTACATCGAGAATGTGAAAATTCTCACAGCAAACAGGGAAAACTATCAAAACATACATCACTTCCAAGAATACAAAACAAGGGTCTGCCCATCACATATCTCTTACAAACGAACCTTCTCCCAGACTTCTCTGTGCACCTTGAAATGTTCGTATGTTCTCCTCATACATCATCCTTTTTGCTTTGCGTAGCTGCACAATCATATCTTGTGCTTCTCGAAGCTGTCTCTTGAGCCAATTTATGCTTCCTTCGCAACCTGGTGGTGTTGATACCTCTTGGTTCCGCACCGCTAGTTGTCTCTGCAATTATCTATTTTCTTGATAAATTTAAACTATGGAACGTTGTGCCTACTCTGACTGTTGATTAGGGATTTCAATGTTAGAACTTGATACCCCTGTCCTTCACATTCAGCTCTCGCTTCCTTGACTAGCAGTCCCGATGGACTCTACCCGGGTAACATGCATCATGAACTCCTCAGCGGTCAGGTATGCACTCAGCTCAGTCAAGATGTGGCTTCCTCCTAATTCCTTTTTTTTTTTGGGCCTTCCCCTCCTCCACTTAGACCTCTTCTTGAGGTGCTGACATCGTTTCAGAGGAAAGGTAAGGATATCCTTTTGAAATCTTAGAGACACGTGATGACAATGAGAAAGACTCCCAGGCATGTTGGGGTTTAAACCTGTCACTCTGGCTGCCTCATGCACCTCGTCTCGTGTTTTGAGGGGATCCCATGGAGAGAAAGCATGTGCATGCTTAGATGTCTGCGACTAGATGAAGGGCCATGACATAGGTTCCGATAGAACTGGACTCGCAAGACTAGTCCCTACTTGTATACAAACTCGGCCGATGCGTAGAACCCGCACAGAACATCTAAGATTTATAGTAGAGCAGAGCAATGACACGGAACGTGCCAAGGAATACTCATACATTACGATGGGATGTTTTGAAGAATTAACGCTTCATATCTGCACGACAGATATGATCTAGGACATGTTAAACGTAGCCGATAGGATTTGAACAGAATATACGGTACAATCATTTCCAATAAAATTAATCTTCCTAGCCTCCACTATTAGCGAATGATGGTTGAAACACTTGGTGATACGATCCCTGGGGTAACAAATTGCCTCGACCTAGGGATTTTAATGAATTCCTTTATTGCAACATCTGACCTTTTGGGAGCTAACGCACACTTTCGGCACATGTTCAACTCTGGCATCCTTTCCAGACCCCAAGGGGCAATTGACCTCTAGAATGGATTCAACGCTCATATCTTCCATACTTGATCTTCCACACTATGGCGCGCAGATGTAACTCATCCAAACTGAAGAGGAATGGCAGTGCGGATAGAGACGCTACAGGTCATTCAAAAATTTACAGGGATCACGTAAGTATTTAACAATTGGGACTAGCAAGCTCTATAGGTACGCATCAGTTTTCTTTTTTTGCTTACATCTTCCTATGTTTTGCCTTATAAGTAATTTCTAAATGATGTCAATCCTAATTGCAGGAAATATCTCTCTGACTACCGAACAAAGTTCACTCCGTAACCTCACCAAGGAACTTGAAGGAAACATTGGGGCAAGATGAACAAAGCAGTGAAGGATATCGGACTCCCTGATTTCGGCAACCCCGACAACTTCATCGAATTATGCGACATATTCAAGTCACATGCCAAGAAAGATTCACTGTGGGATTAGTATATCGTGAAGATGATCGATGCGGTACTAGGGAAACTGCAATGATTTATGAACCATCCGATTAGAGCTCGAACTATGCTACATCAGTTAAAATATAGTATGGCAAAGTATTGGATGCATGCGATGGAAATCAAAGGGATACATGCGGCTTCGATGGAACAACACAGATTTCCATGGGCCCAAACTTGCGAAGAGTTTTTTATCAGCTGGTCTGAGTATTAGAAAAGTCATCCTTTCAAATAACTATCTTGAGTTGACTGTTAAAGAAACTGTTAGAAGATGATGCCACGTGGCGTATTTTTCTTTTCTTAAACTGCACTTAGCTGTTGTTTTCAGTTGAACTTTAGATTATAAATAAATACATCGACCAATTAGTTAGAGGTCGATGGTTTTTGCAAGAACTCTTTTCTTTCTGGTTGTTAAGAATTATTTTGAAGCCGCTTCAAATTAAGAAGTCCTTCTAGACCTGAGACAAGTTATTTTCATAAAATGCATGTATGATTGGACATGGAGAAGAACTATTTCCTATATTGTTTCATGAATGATGTTGTAATGAGTAAGAGCAATTAATTATGTTGTCAAGTTATCTGGTGCAATGTTTTGTTGTTCTTTTTTTTAATGATGAAGATGAATCGTTGTGTTATTATGTGATGAATGGTGCTGGTAGATGAATTATTTTGCTTGCCATTATCTCATTGCATATGTGTTTTCTTTCTGGTAGTTAGTATCTCAGATGGTAATTGGATGCTCACATTGTTAATGTATTAGTACTAGGCCTATGGTATAAAATTTTCGTCTGCATGCTTGAGCGGCGGGTTATCCCAAGTTCAACATCTTCCCCTTAGTTAAGCTTAATTCCATTTTGTTTCCAAGTTGGCTTATACCAGCTTACATCTCATATCGGTCCCACCCAAGAGAAAATATACAAAAGAAAATAGTCCAAATTGAAGGAAGATCCTTCATAAGAAAACATAAATAACATCGATAATTTGGCTGGATCACAAGATATGGAGAACCATTCAACTATTAAACACTGCAGAGTCTAATTGGGCCTTGGTGGTGGGTTTGGTTCCTACTATTGAGTCAAGGGATTTAAGACCCATCAACAGGATCCTACTCACTTCTCTGATTTGGTGGGATCATCCTAATCTCTTTAACCATCTCTCTTTCTCCTATATAAGGATGGATTTCTCATGGAAAAGGTTAAGAAAGGAATTAAGGTTAATAAAGGAATAGGCTGATAATTGCATGAGGAATTTTGCTTCAGTTGATGCTTAAGGTCTTCATTTCAGTCCATCGAGTTATTGTGGATCTTCTTCATGCAATTTTGGAGCAAGTGTGTGTGTTGGAGAAAAGGGCCATTGAAAGGGAACCTTGCAACATCAAGGTTGTTTGGTTGTATCTTCCACTTTTACTTAATATAATACAGTGGCATGTTTCTTTCCCATAAAATCGTTCTCATTTGTTGCATGACTCCTTGATCACATGCCTAGTTTTGGATTAGTCAACAACCCTAACTTGAAGTAATCATAACTTTGAACCTGTAATGTATAAAGACCTGAAACTGATA
>SNQJ01S0058037.1:0-15998 GCA_010110895.2 Picea sitchensis | reverse complement strand
CAATCAATCCTTTGAAATCAATCAATCACTTGACATCAATCAATCAAACCATTGGCATCAATGACAACATGATCCAACATCCTTTTGAGTTGATTTCGAGCTAGACACCTTGCCCTTGCGCATGGATCAGACTGTCGATTGTTTCCCCATGCATATTTTTTGTACTTGGTAACATTAATAGCCTATCTCTTTAGGGTCTTACATGAGGTGAATCTGGAGGAGCAAGTCCTCATGGTACCTGGAATCGACGTTGGTCAAACTCACTCGGGATCCTTGGAGGGTATACCCACAATTATGTGTGGGAGCTTGCACCAGGGTGTAAGTCCGTTAAGAAGGTCATCAACATAACTTTTCCACCCACACTACCCTAGCCCCTTCTTGTCTTGACTTTGCGACGTTGGATTTCATCGCCAACTAGTGACTTCAGAATAAGAAGGTTTGTTTGCTTGGTTTGATTTCTAGATTTTATTAGGGAGTGTTGTTTGTTTCTGTAGTTAGCCATAGATTTTTTCTGTAAAATTTTTGGTTCGGCCAACATTGACCCTCCACGTCCTTCATGTAGGATGCAAGGGTTACCCCCAGAATATCCAAAAGGTTACCTCCCTTTGCCTCCTAATTCACCAGAGGGATCTCCTAAGCAGAGAGTGGTCCAGGACAACGTAACCTCACAAGTGGAAAGTTACAACTCTTTAGAAGATTTCTGAATTATTTCTGATTCTCTAGAGGCTTTTTTACTTCCTCCAACTCTATTACTTTATTCTGGATAAGAGAGATGTATTCTTTGAATGAATTCATCAGGAGAACTTGTTGTTGAAACTTATGGAACACCGACTGGACCCCATACATGCCCTGGAGTAGAAAATCCCCTTTTTCTAGTGACCCATTTAGATCCCCACCTCGCACTGTGCGGGAGATTTACGACAACTTAGGGGTGGGTCTTGATTCACCTGTCATATCACAACTTCCCGAAATTTCTGTTACCTACACGGTACCTTTAAACCATTTTGCTGGTACAACTAGCAATACCACCATTGTTCCAGACAAACAGTCAGTTGGTCCTAGCTCAACTTTTTCTCTCCAGATGGCCCATTCTACTATGGTTCCACACACTACAACTATTCCTACCAGGAATTTGGTGGTTAACTAAGCTCCCATTGGAACACCACTTTCGTCTAGACCTATCCCGTCACTTCCCCCTGGGTATCATGCTTTGAGTACTTCCATCGTCATCCCTACCCAGGTTCCATCCAAAGTTTCTAGAATTTTTGTTCCTCCTGGGTATTTTTGACCGCCTATCCAACATAGGGGGTCAAATCCATGTTCCATGAAGAGATGCATCATCAGATCCTCATTTTTTGAATATTATTTGGTTCTACCGGGCATTTTTGTCACCAACACTTCTTTTTGTAAACGAAATTTCTGCACCCCTGCATGGTTCAATAATGTAATAGGTCTGCATGGGTCATATTTAGGTTAGTTACCTTGGGATGGGTTAATTATAAGAGTTTCTTTCACCGAGCATTTTTTATCCTCAGGTTATTAATTGGGTTTTTCAACCTTATTAATGTCCCTTGATTTTTTCCCTCACACTTGCAATAATTCCTCCAAAGTGGTGAAAGGTGTTCTAATGGGATTATCCTTTGGTAACATTTTTTTAGGAATGATGTAAATGACCATGTATGAAATATTAGAAAGTTTCGTAGAATTCCGTCGAGTCTAAATAAGTTTTATTTAATTAATTAATTTTTAATTAAACTTTCCTAAGTTTGGGAGTTTAATTATTTAATTAATTAATTATTTTTGAGCAAATATTGTAAAAACTAGGTCATTGAGTTTTTGATAGGGGTATTTGTTCTCAAAAGAAATGGAAATACACCCCTACACCCTTGGACCAAGTTTCAGCTCAGTCATACAAATTGTTCTAGGTGTTTGTCCACCAAGAGTCTCAGTCAGTCAAAACAACAATTTTAATTGCTAAGTCATGACAGAGGTAAAATGTCATTTTTGTAATCTATAATAAAAGGGATGAAAGTAATAATGGAAAAGGTGAGACATATTTTTCCTAACCTTTTCCAACCCTCACATCACCCCCTCACCTAGCCATTAAGAAAAAACGTCACTTTTCCTAGAGTGGTGTGCCTCCCTTCTAGAAAGTCTCCAAAAAGTGAAAAAATAATAAAAAAATTAATGGGAGACTTATTACATCCCTTGGTGTGCCTCCATAGACCCTATGACTCATCATTTCACTTATCAAATCCTTGACAACTCACTCCAACTCATTTCCACTTCATCCATCCATGTCAAAACCCTAACTTACCATAACCCTAAAAGTGAATTTTCTTTGATGTGTGACACTTGTAACTCATCCAAGAGGGGTAGCTTTGCCTTCCCAAGTATAAATAGAACCCCTCCCTCACTCTTTTCCTCACCACATCTTGAGCTATTGTTATGCTACTTGATTTCCATCTCACATCTCTCTCTTTCTTGTCCATCTTGCATCCATTCTTCGGCTCTTGAGGGTTTTGGAGCAAGTATTTCTCCAAGATCTATTGTTGAGTAATAAAGAGAAACTTTGGAGGATATTGGAAGAGCAATGAGTATTCTTGTTATTGCTTACACATGAGGTAATATTGTGAATTTGGCAGTATGGTTGCATAGGGTAGATTCTTGGGTGAAGTGTTTTACTTGGGTAGATCTAACAACGAGTATTCTTGTTAATCTATATATGTGGGTTTGATAATAGGGTGCAAGTATTTCATTTTGTTAGCATATTCAACCATATTATCTTCTTTTATGCATATTATCTTGTCAAGTTTTGCAGGTTTGGCTTCTAGGGTTTTGTTGGGATTGCCTCAAGGAAGAGTCCTCCCTCAAAGCACACTCAAACTCATTCTTTCTCATTCTTTACTCATTATTTTCTTGTTTTTCACTCCATATAATATTTCATATAGCTTAACATCTTAGATTGATCATTTTAATCCACTTTTATCATAAGCTTTTTATGAGAAAAATTTATGCCCTAAAAACATAAATTTTTCTTCATTTTATTGGTTGTGTGTAGCTTTTCCAGCAAGCATAGCTTGTTGGTTTTTGCAGGTTCTTAACAAGTTGAGGGGTTTATGCTACCCAAAATAATCCACACAACACTCCAAGACCCTTCTCTTCAAGTGGGTAACAAATCTCAACCTCCTTTCTTTCTTTTCTAGCTTCTTGTGCATATATCTACTCTTTTTTCTTGATTTTTAGTGGTTCATAGCTTGGGAGGAGAATTGGTACAACCTAACTCCCATGTGTGAGCTTAGGGTTAGTTCAAATTTCAAGTTTTTATTTTAAAAATCATCTTCAAAACACTAGGACGTGGGGTTAGTGAGCCTCTTGTTGATAGTTTTTGTTGTTTTTTTTCCTCTCGACCCCTTTGGCACAATAAAGGTAGGCGTGCCTCCACCTTGTGCCATTGAGTGGTTTGGTTGTTGTCTTTCTCTCTCTTTCCAAGTTATTCCTAATTTTAATAATTGCCTACACCTTGGGAGAGAAACCCTCAAAATCGTAAGGCTAGGATAAGTAATGTGTTAATGATCTTTTCATGATTTAATGGTTAAAATCATCTATATCTAGATCTCTTTCACACATTAATTTTTAATCTAATCCCTTGGGGCATAACCTAATTGCATGTTTTAATCCATCTTAAGATCTATCTTGTTTACATGCTTTAATCCAACACACTAAATGGTTAATGCTTTAATGGTATAGTAAGTGGTTTTCTCTTTAATTTTGTTTCATCCTTAAGGCCAGTTGCCATCACTTGAGTTAATGTGTTGTTGGATCTTGATAGTGTAGGCACACATCTAAATTTTCAAGCTTCCTCTTTCACACTCAATGCTTTCTCTTTTAGTGCTTTAACAAACATAAGATAAGTGGCAATTAGCTTGAGTCTCCTTTCTTTCTTTGGCAAGTTGTTTTTTCCCTTGTTCATTAGCATTCTTTCATAAAAATCTTTTCATGTTAATGGTTTAATAAATGGTGATGAACTAAATTGTTATTCATCTTGCTTTTGCATGCTTTACATGCATTAATGTGCTTCATTTTCATGCTTTATAACACATCTTTATAAGCTGTAAAAAGTTTGGGTTTTGACATAAATCACCAATTTAGGGAAACTAAAAGTCACTAAAACACTCTTTAATACACCTAAAAGTCTAACCAATTGATATGTCAACTTAATAGACTTAATAAGGTACCTTAAACCACCTTCTAAAACGGGGATTGAGGAAGGAAATGGAAGTTGCTAGGCCGGGGACGGTCTCACGTTGCACGACGTCCTTTCCAGGTGTACTCGGTTCTTTGGGTTGACCTGTGAAGCTAGGGTAGGCCTCGTTGCCTCACTTCTTGAGCATCCAGCAGCCATTTGGCAATCGGGAGAGGATGTTTTTGATTAAACACCTAGTTAGGGTAATTAAAATCTTTTCAAATCTTAAAACCCTTAACTCACTAAGAAACAAATAAACCTTGGTTCAATTTGATACATCTTAAGGTTTAATACTTGCAATTTAATCTTTCAATATCATAATACAAGTGACGCTTTGTGGGTAAAATAACTAAAGGTGTTAAGTATTGTGGAACATTTGTGTGTTAAGCTTCTAAATCTTCTAAGTGTCCTTGAGAATTTATTGTGTTGATGTTTCCATTAAGGGGCAATCCAATAGAGTAAGTGCTATTGGGGCATGTTTAGGATTAATGTGTTGATGATGCTCATGCCTTGATCTTCTTTAATATCCTACACATTTAAAAAAAGTGGTTAGCTTGTTGTATTGTATTATTGTGTATCTAGCATTCTTTATTGTAAGAACTTGTATCTAACATTTTGAAGAATAAATATTCTTTTGTAATATTTGTAATCATATTGTAACAAAACATCCTTTAACTCTTTGTTGAATCCTTGCCCAACCTTAGGCACTAGTCTTAGTTGACCTAGGGAAAGGCTTGCCTGACATAGAAAACTTTTCTTCTTGCATTGTTGCCTTAGCATCATAGGTTAGACTCCCCCTAAACCTTAACTAATTAAAAACAAATCCTAGAACTTAAACTCTAAATCTTATCTAGAAACTAGGGTCTACCCCTACCCCCCTTGGCTTCCCTAGGAGTAATCCTAGACAGAAGAGGTTCAATCCAAAGTGACAGCATGGGCTTTGAACCTAGGCATTGTGCCTCCAAGGACACACTAAGTGAGCAGGACTTGGATCACGTCTGCAAGTGTGTATAAGGATGACAACAGGTACAATGTTGTTGTTGGTTTTGTTCCTACACCTTCCCAGGTCCTCTCCGGAGGGTCTTATCCAGCTTTTCTTGGGGGATTTGGCCCTAGTGGCTCCAATATAATTGGAGGCACCCATCATTCGTTCACTTATGGTTACAATATTCTCGTTGGAGGGAAATCTCAAGCTGGGGGGAAACCTCAACTTGGGAGTCAACCTCAGAATAGGGCATAGCCTCAGGTTGGAGCTTATGGACATAACAAACTGGAATCACTAGCCCAACTTTGGAACCTTCTTTCCCAAGGAAATGCACAATCATCTGGGGGGAAACATCCTCAAGTCAACTCTTTTGTACCCCCTAACTTTGGCCAGCCGTATCCAGGTTCTTTGAATCCCACTTAGGGTTTGAATGTTCACTCTAGTGTCCCTTTTCAAGGGAACATATCTAATCAATCCAACCCTATGGGATACATGCCTCCAAATCCTCCACGAAATAATTTGTTAGGACTCTCCACTTACATGCAAACTGCTTACGGTCCTACTGGCATACCGACATGAATTCCTCCCCAAAGTCACCAGTATCCTCAAGTGAACAGACAATTTCCTTTTCTAGCCACTTTGGATTTACCCGACTTGTCTAGGATCTTGAATGATCATATCTTACATTCTCCCCATTGGCCCTTCATACCAACCAAATTATCGTCTGACATTCCCAAGTTTCACGGTCGATCGGGAGAAGACCCAAACAATCATGTTATGAATTTTCACCTTTGGTGTTCGTCCAACTCATTGATGGACAACTCCATTCAGTTACGACTCTTCCAACGAACTCTCATGGGTTCGGCAACAAAGTGGTACATAGAATTATCGCGAGATTTCGTTAATGACTTCAATACCCTAGCCATGGATTTCCTCACACATTACCAATTTTCAATTCTCTACGAGAAAAGAACCAAGATTTTGAATTCCTTTAAGAAATCTTCTGCCACTCACATTTCCGATCACATTCATGAGTGGAAGCGAAGAATACGCTTGATCAAAATCGACCTTCCTGATTAGTTATTGGCTAAGTGGTACCAAATCATTCATCAGTAAAATCGTCCATGATATTTCCATGGGTGGAGTTGTCACTGAAGAGAAGGTGATTAGTTGCGCTCAGTACCTAGATCTCGTTTATTCACAAATGGGCACTCTTTACGACTTGATCCATGACGCTCCTCTACCTTATACCACTGCTACCTCAACAACCCCAACAAATTCTCATGTTGTTTATGGTGTGATTGGAACCTTCCATGCTGACACTAAATATGCATAGACCACTCACACCAATCCCAAATCTACTGCTTCTAATGTTCAAAGTGCTCCACCTCCTACTCCTTCCACCAGAAAAACTTCTGAGTTTAATTCAGTTCAATCCACCCCTTCCGGAAAAAAAAAATCTAAAAAAGGAAAGGGTAAGAACAAGGAGGATAAAAATAATAACCCGCAATCTGAAAAACCCAAAATGCAACCTATTGATGATAAGGATAAGAGCAAACCTTGATATCCTTTCCTTATCTGTGGTGACGATCACTACATGAAATATTGTCCAAGACGTGTCGAGGTCATTAAGTTCCTTCAAGGGACCGAAAATCCTCCCACACCTGCCATTTTGTCCCAACCTTTCCCTTCTAAAAAACAGGCCCAATTGGTCATTCATGACCAACCCTCTCCTTCCACCACTTCGTATGTCTTTATGTGTACTGGTGAGTCTAAAAATAATGACGTTGCAATCACAACTCGGGCCAAAGATTATTCTCCCTCAAAGGAGAAAGTTGACAATTTTCCACCTTCGTTGGTTCAACTGCTTCCCTCAACTTCACCTCCCAATGGTCCTCTTCATCTTGAACGATCAGGTCCCGACATAGTTCTTCTCCCTCCTCCAAAGGGCGTTGTTTGAAAGTCTGCCTTTAATCCTCATGTGTGTGCTGCTCCAAACTATAGTATTGTAGAAGACCTTGCACAAGCACCCTCTGTGATGTCAACTCTCAAAGTCCTTCAAAGTTGTCCCTCTCCATGGAAGGCACTGTTAAAGGCCATTGGTGGAATTGATCCCACAGATACAAATATGATAATGTTTAACCTGGAAGATCACATTCCAATTCTACCTCCTCAGTTAGCGTTTCATATTCAAGTTGTTGTAGAAAACAAGAATATATGTCAAACCGTTATTGACGAGGGCACCTTGACGTGCGTTATGTCTGTTACATGTTGGAAATCCATTGGCTCTCCTCCCCTTACCGAATCACACAATACACTTAAGGCCTTCAATGGTTCTGGTTTTAAACCTTACATTGTTCTTCCCTCGTTGTCTATTACATTGGAAGGCAAATCGATCAATGTTGAAGTCGAGGTCTTTGATGCACCTCTTGATTATAACCTCTTACTTGGATGTAGTTGGATTGATTCCATGCGTGCAGTTGTGTCTACCCTTTTCTGTTTATTACGTTTCCCACACCAAGGAAAGGTCGTCACTGTTGACCAACTATCCTTTTTTAATTCAGATTCTTGTACTAGCAACGTACCCTTCATCTCAAAGATACCTCCGGGATATGAGAATGTCGGCATGGATCTTCTGAAAGATTCAACTTTGATGGGGACATTCCCAATCCACCTCCCTATATTCCCCCTCCTTTTGTCGCCTCAATCAACATGATTTCCACCTCTGTTAATGAAATCCCTGCGTCTCATGACCCATGGATAGTACCTGATCCTAGTGATTATCTTTGCTATGGTGAACAAATGCCCTTAAGCCTAGTTGAATCCTCTTATCAAGCCATTCAATCGGCAACCCCTTCTACTCCCTCTCTCTGTAATTCATCTCTCGATCCATTTCACGTGATTTTTCCTACCGACGAGATGATCATGTCATTCATGTCTATGGAAGACACCCCCTAGGACAATGGACATCATCGTTCCATTCTCTTCCTAGAGTAACACACCATAGAGAGTTACCAACGGATTTCGACTTCGTCGACCATTGTTGTCATTTCATATGTTATGATTCACCACACGACGTGCTATATGAAGGGAACCTAAGTAACATTTCACCCACCATTCCTCTTAACATATCCATTAAACCTAGATTCGTTGAAAATGTTCACATTGGAGCCTCATGTTCCATTGATGAGATCGTCACTTATAAAGCCATTTTTCAATAATTTTGTGACGTTTTGGCTTGGAACTACGAAGAGATGCTGGGTATTGATCTCGATAACATTGTGCATGAAATTAAGACCTACCCGGACGTTAAATCCATCCGACAGAGACTTCACCCAGTCCATCCTCGTAAAGTTGTTGCTATCAAACTCGAAGTTGAAAAATTTCTTAAGGCTGGATTTATCTATCATGTGGCTTTAACCGATTGGGTATCCAATTTGGTTCCGGTAAATAAGAAACAAGGCATGATCTGTGTATGCGTATATTATAGGGATATTAATAAATCTTGTCTGAAGGAAAATTATCCAACCCCCTTCATTGACCATATCGTCAAGGATTGCTCCAGGAGAAAAATATTCTCCTTAATGGACGGTTTCTCCGGCTATAATCAGATTAATATTTTTCCCATGGATCAACACAAAACTGCCTTCATTTGTCCTTGGTGTACCTTTGCCTACCAGAAACTGTCTTTCAGTTTGAAGAACACTGGTGCAAATTTTTAACGTGCCATGTCTTATGCTTTTCATGATATCAATCACATCGTACAACTGTATCTCGATGATCTACCAGCGCATTCCATGCGTCACCAAGATCACCTGGCACACCTCCGAGCCATTTTCCTTCGTTGTCGTTTCTATCGTATATGTTTGAACCCACACAAATGTGTTTTTTGTGTGGAGTTCGATCGACTTCTGGGTTTTATTGTGTCACTACATGGAATTAGGGTAGACCCTTTGAAGGTTGACGCTATCCTTAATCTACCTCCTCCTTCCACACTACGCCAGTTTCAAAGTTTGCAAGGGAAGGAAATTTTTTTGCATCAATTTATTCCCAATTACATCGAATTAACACAAGGATTTACTCGACTATTGAAAAAATGTTACGATTTTGTATGGGACGATATTGCCAACAAAGCCTTCGAAGCTTTGAAACTTGTCTTAACCCGTACACCACTGTTTCTCCCACTGGATTATAGTTGAGACTATTTCCTCTAGCTCGTCGCTTCAGACTCTACCATTGCCATGGTTTTAGTCCAAGAAGATGATTCGCACGACGAAAATGTAATTTACTATTTGAGTCAGAGTCTCACAACCACCGAAGCCAAATACCTACATGTGGAGAAACTAGCCTTGGCAATTGTTCAAGTTGTCCAACGTTTTCGTCATTCTATCTTATTACGTAAGACCATTGTTATTTCTAATTGAAACCCCATGCAACACATACTCACTCGACAATTGTTGGGGGGGAAGTACTCCAAATGGATAGTGATTCTCCATAAGTTTGACTTAGAATTCGAACGTGATAAGTCTAAGAAATCTTTGGTTTTTGCCGAATTGTTATGTGACCTTCCCTCAACTGAGACAACAAATGTGGCAGAGGATTATTTACTTGATAAATCCATTTTTCTGATCAGTTTTGATGACGTTTTGTACGTAGATATTATCATTTATCACCAGAATCAAACTTTTCGCCCCAAAATTTCTAGCACGGACTGTCCTCATATACGGTATCAAGCCCGTCAATACATTATTCTCAGTGACACTCTTTATCGCCGTGGTGTTGACTCTATTTTCTGACGATGTCTCACCTACAATGAGGCTAAGAAAGCTTTGAATGATTGCCACTCTGGAGCATGTGGCGACCATATTTCTGGGTATTCCATTGCCCAAACGATCTTACGAGCAAGATACTTATGGCCTTATTTGTTTAAAGATTGTATCACTGTTGTCCATAAATTCCATGCTTGCCAAATGTATAATAATAAGATAAGATCTCACCCCGCTCCTTTACACCCTGTAGTTTTCGTTGGTCCCTTCGCAAAATGGGGCATTAACTTCATCATATGTAACCCTCACTCAGTCGGGGGGCATGTATACATCATTGTAGCAGTGGATAATTTTCACTAAATGGGCTGAGGCAATGCCTACATTCGATAACACCAGGAAAACTCCAGCTTTGTTCATATTCAATCATATCATTACTCGGTTCAGTGTACCCCAAGCTATTGTTACTAATCACAGTAGTCATTTTCAAAATTTCATGATGTCCGAGCTTACTGAAAAGTTGGGTCTTCGGCATGAAAACTCAACCCCCTATTATCCATAAGCTAATGGTCAGGTTGAAGCGATAAATAATGTTTTATTACTATGCTTCGACGGATGATAGTAATCCATAAAACAAGTTGGCACATGATGTTGTTTTCAGCATTATGGGCCTGCAGGGCATCCGTCAAGTCTGCCACTGGGTTCACACCTTTCCAATTAGTTTATGGTATTGAATTTGTTTTGTCGATTGAATGTGAGATACAATATTTGAAACTAGTCGTCGAACTTCTCCCAAACACCTTTGTTGAAGAGGAACGTCTATTGTACCTGATGCAATTAGATGAAACCCATCATAATGTCGCTTTGGTTATTCAAATTTAGAAAAAGCGTGTCAAATCCAAATACGACAAACATGTCAATCCACGTGTTTTCTCTGAAGGTGATCTAGTTGTCCTCTACGAACAAGATCGTGATTTACTGGGGGCCGAAAAATTCGAAGCTATGTGGTGAGGTCCTTGTTGACCGCCTCTCCAACACAGGTGGTCAACTCATGTGACATTAAGAGATGCATCATCATATGCCATGTTGTCAAATACTTTTTGTCCTATAGGGAATGTGTTTGGCCCAACACTTTATTTTGTACTTTGAATTTTCGCACCCCTGCGTGGGTTAATAATGCAATAGGTTTGCATGAGTCATCTCTAGGTCAGTTACCTTAGGATCGGTTCACTGGGAGAGTTCCTTTCATCGAGGGTTTTTTTTCCTCAGGATACCAATTGGGCTTTTAGCCTAGTTGATTTCCCCTGAGTTTTCCCCTCACACTTGCAATAATTCCTCCAAAGTGGTGAACGACGTTCCAGTGGGCTTATGTTTTGGTAACTATATAGGAAAATCATTGTAAATGACTATGCAAGACATTTTTTGAGAGTCTCGTGGAATTCCATCAAGTCAGAGTCATTTTTTTAATTAATTAATTTTTTATTAAATTTCCCTAAGTTTGGAGGTTTAATTATTTAATTAATTAATTCTTTTTTATCAGTAATTGTAAAAATTGGATCCTTGGACTTTTGATAGGGGTATTTGTGCTCAAAAGAAATGGAATAGTACCCCCTACATCCATGGACCAAGTTTCAGCTCATTCGGAGAACTTTAGCCATGGGTTAGTCCACCCAGAGTGTCAGTGAGTCTAAAACAACAATTTTAATTGCTAAAGTCCAAACATGGCAAAATGTAAAAATTGTAATAATGAGTTAGAAGATGTGAAATGTTGTAGTGATGGTTAGAGAGAGACACCCTATGCATAAATTTAGCCTCCCAACCTTTTCCAACTTTTTCTAACCCCTTTCCCACCTTCCACACTCAAAAATCACGCCCCCCTAGGGGGATTGACGTTTTTCCTTTTTTAATTAATTTGTGACTTGAGAGTGGCTCCCTCTCTTGCGATTTCACTTCATTTGACCTCTACATCACCCCTAGAGGTGACCCCACTCACCCCACCTCACTCATCCCTTCATTTTATTTTATTTTTGACCTTGTGGAGCGCTCTCCAAGAGAGTTACGTCCCCCCTTTTTGTCTCTCCAATGAAAATTCATTTTTATTGGTTTGAGGTTGTTTCTTTACCCTAGCATGGATCCCACAACCTCTCCTATGGGTTTTTTGTGATCCCAACACCCTTAACTCATCTCTCACCCTTCCTTACCTTTCACTCATCCCAAGAGGTGCGCCCTCCAAGAGAAGTGTGCCCTCCCTCTTCTTGGAACTCAACCAAATAATTTAAAAAACATTATTTGTGACCTTTCACTTACCTTGGCATGAATCTCATGCCTCCTACACACCCTTGGATCTATCTAAGCTATTTTTCTATTTTTATACACCCTATATCTATTGTGCAAACCCTAAGGGGTGCACCCTAGCCTTGAGATCTATTCATTTGCTTGGTGGTGGACACATGAATTACATCCAAGAGAGGTAGGTTTGCTTCTCCAAGTATAAATAGATCTCATTTCTCCTCCCCAACTTACCATATCTTGAGCTATTGTTATTCTACTTGATTTTACACTCTCTCTCTCTCTCTCTTTCCATAATTTCATTCATTTCCATTCTATGCTCTAGGGTTTTGGAGTATTTTCTCTCCAAGACTATTTTTCTTGAGTAATATCAATAAAGGAGAAACTTTGGAGGACAACTAGAGGATCAAAGCATATGCTTGTTTTTCTTATGCTTGAGAGGTAACTTTGTGATAATGTTTTGGGTGATTGCAACACTAGATCTTAGGTAAAGTGTTATCTAAGTAGGTCTACTAATGCGTGTGCTTATGGATTTATCTATATTGATGTGTTGAATAGAATAGAAGTGTCATTTTATTTACATACATCAACATATTGTCTATTGTATGCATATCACATGAAAATATTTTGCAGGTATTACTTCTAGGGTTTCATTGGGAACTCCTTCAAGGAGAAGGGTCTCTTGAAGTACTCATACACTCCATTTCTCTAACCCTTTTACTCTTCATCTATATTACTGCTCACACATTCCATTTTCAGCTAGCATACAATGCTTAAGTAGGTCATTATATCACATATAATCTCTCTTGTTCTTGTGGAAAGTTATTGCCCTAAAAAGAAAGGGTTTTCCTTAATTCTTTTTGGTTGGGTGTGTGTGTAGCTATTCTAGAAAACAAATCTTGTTGGTTTTGCAGGTTTTCAGATCTGATTGAGAGGACATTGGTTGCCCAAAGGAGAAGCACACAACACTAGAAGACCCTCCAAGGGGTTTGGTAGCTATCTCTCAACCCAAATCTTCTTTTTCATCAAATTTTAGCACGTCTTGCCTCCTTTGCTTGCTCGTGGTGACTTTCACCCTTAGAGGAGGAAGCGGTACGGCCCTCCTCTTGGTGTAAGCCCCTTGGGTAGTGTATATCTAGCTAGGGTTTCATTCTTTTAACTTTTTTTTTGCTTTTCTAGCTAGGCCATGAGGTTTTGGAGGTGAGGGCACCTTCCTAACCTAGGCCGTGGGGTTTTGTTGTTTGATTGGTAGCTTAGTTTGTAACTTAGTTTATCTTTCTTTCTCTTCTCCTTAATGGTTTTCCCTAACCCTAAAATTCTCTAAAGTAACTTAACCTAACTAAGAAAAACACTAATCTAATCACCTACCTAGTTGGGAGAGGAATACCCCAACAGGAAAGGCCTAGTGTTAATGCTAGATGATATAATGTTATGTGATCTATGGTTAAATGATATATTTCTTATGTTTTAGATCTACATATTAACCTTAAGCCTATTGGGCAACACACTTAAGTAATCTAACTAGATCTATCATATTGCTTATTTCATTTTCAAGTATATTTTCTTTCTCTCTCATGCACATGTTTCAAATCTTAAATACTTAAATATCTAAGGTCTTGAATAAGTGAATGGTTTAGATTTCTATTTCTTATATCTATTGGAAGCCACTTTCTTAGGCTTGAATGTTATTGAATGGTTAATAAGGCAAACACACACTAAATTTTCTTTCAATCTCTTGAAGGCAAGTTGTTCTTGCCCTAGTGCTTTTCTTTCATAGCAAGCTCTTTAAGTGCATGTGATATATATTTATTTTTCAGCCATCTTATTTTCTTTACATGTGTTTATACTCTTAATTGAAAAAGCTTGAAGCAACACACTTAAAAGCTAATAACAGTTTCGGCCATATCACTAAATTGCAATTTTAAAGTGTCTTGAAATCTTCAAAACACTCTAATAATCACCTAAAAGTCTACCTAATCAATATCTATACTTAATAGACTATTTAGGGTACCTTAGACCACCATCTTCACCATCTAAAATGGGGATTGAGGAAAACAACAGAGGGTACTGGCAGGGGACTTCCCCGTGGCGCACCAGGTGTGTGTCCTCTCTCGGAAGTACTCTTGTTTTGGGCTGACCTGTGAAGCTAAGGTGGAAACACTTATTGAGCATCTAGTAGTTATTTGGAAATAGGAGGAGGAGGCTTTGGTGAAATATAATTAAAAATTGATAAATCTTAAGAAAGCCTAATAATTAAACCCTAGACCAAACCTAATAGAATACTTGGGGGTTTAATAATTAAGAGTGTGGATAATCTTTAATAATCTTAACAACATTTGTGCTAAGTCTTCTAAATCTTCTTAAGTTGTTGTTGATCTTGCTCATGATGATAATGATGTGTTTATGATGATCTCATAAATTTGGTGTTGTGATGTAATGCTTTAGTCTTTTGATATCCTGCACACATATAAGTAAAACGTGGTTAGCTTGCTTGTTGTATCTTAGATATTATTTATTTGTAAAGATTTCATCAAGTACTTTGTGGATATCACATTTGTGAATAGATATTTTGTAATTCTTTTGTAAGTACCTATATCTGATATTCTTTGGTTTAATTGATTCTTTTGTAATCTTGTAAGTAACTTGTAATATAATTGTAATGAAACACATGTTAACATAGTTGACCCCTTGCCCAATTTCTAGGCACTAGTCTTAGTTGACCTAGGGAAAATGATTTCTTTTCATGCTAACCCTTGCACATTGCACTGTTGCCTTAGCATATTAGGAATATATCCCCTCTAACCTTAAGAAATTAAAACTAACTCCTAGAACTTAACTTTAACACACCTAGTATCTAAGGTCTACCCCCTTTGGCTTCCCTAGGAGTAAGCCTAGACGGAAGAGGTTTCGGTCAAAGTGACAGCGTGGGTTGTGAACCTAGGCATTGTGCCTCCAAGGACACACTAAGTGAGCTAGACTTAGCTCACGTTGGAAAGTGTGTATAAGGACGGCAAAATATTTGGCATCGTTTTCGGGGATAAGTCATTTATCCTTGGTCCTAACGACTTAACTTAACTTTTTAAGAAATAAATAATAAAAAAAATTATGCCTTAAAATTCTTTGAACTTGCATTGGTTTTTCTTGCTTGCTTCCTTTCCAAGTAGCGACTCCATTGAATAAATATATCAAGTATACTGCAAGTAGAAATCCTTGTTGGCTTCTTGAAATTCTTGGGGAAGAAGCACTCATTGATGCCCAATTCAGGTTCCAAACTCAATAAATCAACTTTTGTTTTCCTTCTTGTTTTTTATTTGTTTGATGCTCTTGTTTGTCTAAAATAAACTTGGTCATCTGGCGACTCCACTTTAAAATAAATTGAAAAAGTTTTCTTTGAGAAGGAACTCACGGCTTGTTCTCTGCATCCTTGAACCTGAAAATTTTTTTGGATGACGTTAGCATGTTTCCACTTGAATAGGATGATGACTTTATNACAAACAGTTTGAGGCCATGAGTGAACAACTAGATATCATGGAGGCTCGCCTAGTAGAAGATGAAACCTATATTGAATATCCGGACCCCCTTGAATTTGAGCTTGATAGTGAAAAGATGAGAAAGTTCCTGGGGAAATTCTGGATGCATCCATGGATGAGCCAATCAGTCATTTTGAGGAAATCAAGAAACTTGAGTTGAAAAATGTTGAATATCTAGATTATTC
>SNQJ01S0058036.1:0-15294 GCA_010110895.2 Picea sitchensis | reverse complement strand
AAATAAAGAGGAGCACAATTTTGATTTGAATGAAGACTTAGATATATTGGGGTATAATAAAGAATGTGTTGAATGATTTCAAGGTGAAGAACCTATCACTTAAAGGAAAATAAAACTGAAAGTAAAATTAGATTTTCATGAGGAATGGAAAACTAGGAAAAACCAATTAGTGTTTGACAGAGACAAAAACATGAAGGAAAAAAAATTATGAAATGCATATATTATGAAACAAATAAGATAGCTAGACCATCTAGGATTGCCACTGGTTTCTCTTCCATGTAACATGATTCACTAGTTGTTCATTCCAATTCAAGAATCGATAAACTTTTACAAGCAAAATGGATGTATGGAAATGAGAGGAAATAAAAAAAACTATTGCATAACACAAAGCATGCATTGATGATAGGAACAAAACAAAGAGTCATTGCAACTATGAAATTAGTTTATTTGGTTGTGCAAGAATATTTACCAATCCAAAAATATGAATTCCTTTTCTTGTTTTCAATGTCCTTATAGACATGAATGTACTAAAGAATAAATATTAAACATCAAATACAAATCACATCGCTGTAAAAGAATTCAATTTTCTTAAATTTGAGTATCTTGAACATGTACAAATTGCAAGATTGTAGGATAGTCCTTTATTTTTGTTGATGCTATATGAAAGTATAGAATATATTTTAGAGAAACATATTGTGGTTTAAGAAACATTTCGAGGCTCACGAGAGTTGGGGCCTCCTCCAATTTCATAGTTTTTAAGCCTCATAAATGTTTGTGGTGGAAGAGGAAAAAAACATATATGATGCAATTAATAATTTGAAGGAAGCAAAAGGCCTTTCAAAAAAATGTTTGATAGTAATTTTCATCGATGGTGCTTCATCAATGGCTGGTAATGAAATTGTCTTGATTACTTTTTTGAAAAATGATATACATAATTTTGTAGGTATTTATTGTATTGTTCACCATGAAGTTTTAATGGCATCAAATGTTTCCAAAAGAGTACCTCGATTATTTTTTTTAAGAAAGAGGGAAATAAGGTATATTCTTGGGTGAAAATTTCTACTAAAACAACTGGACAAAGTATTGGTCATGCAACTTAAAACTCTTGAGGCTCTTCAAATCCATGGAGTTATATCGCTCTCAAGAGGAAAATTCATTGAAATGTTTCTTGTATCGATTCCTCTCATATTGAATTTGTGAAAAAATGAAAGGAAGGACTTAAGGTATGATAAGGAAATAATGTTTTCAAAACTCTCGAGGCTCTTCAAATCCATGGAGTTATATCTCTCTCAAGATGAAAATTCATTGAAATGTTTCTTGTATCGATTCCTCTCATATTGAATTTGTGAAAAAATGAAAGGACGGACTTAAGGTATGATAAGGAAATAATGTTTTCAATTTAATTTTGTTTGCATACACTCAAAAATGTAATGTGTGAACTAAACAATTTGAATAATAAATTCCAAGAAGAGTACATTGATGTTACCTCTCTATCGGAAACCGTATATGTTATTATAAACACTTTAAAAATGTGGATTTTAAGAAGTGACACATTTTTAGATGGAACATGTTATTTAGCTAACTTTTTTATATTCCTTTAAATTTCATTATCTAGAAATTATTCATAAAGAGGGACTTTCCCATAGGTAGGAATTGTGATTTGTAGCAATTCCACATGAATATGGTGATTGTATTGGTACACAAAATAAATAATGGAAATATTTAGTTGATGGTTGACTATAGATTACAAACAACTTGCAAAAGAATATGTTCAAGCTCTTGTAGAGAGTTTTAATGGAGGATTCCTTGATCTTATTGTTTTCGAATCTTGAAGGATTTTTTAGACCTCGTCATTATGTATAGGATGTTCAAGGAAGATAAGAGAATTCAAAGTGTTAGATTAAAAATATTTTCCAACACTTGGGACATAATATATGGGAGAGGGAATAAAACAAAATGTTATTTTATGGTGAAGCTTGTTTAAAAGAGTTGCATCCATTTGTTGATACTCTTCATGCTAATTTTAATGGGTGATTCATGAAATATACTTGGAGGATTTATTGCGCCATCGAGTTACATACAAATTTTCCGAACATGTTGAGGTTATGAAAACAAATAGTTATTATACCTACAAGTACAGTGACATGTGAAAGAGGATTCTCAAGACAAAACATAATAAAGGATGTATGAAGAAAAAAAACCTCATTGGACACATTAGATTCCTTTATGTGATTGTCGGTAACAAGTATTGAATCATCAATGGTGGAATGGGATAAGGAATGAAGTTTGGAAAGATGTTAAGCAAAGAAGAATCTTAAATATTTAAAGGTTTTCTTTTCCTTCTATGTTTTTAATGGTGTTGCATTCCAAATGATGTAGGGAATATCAAGTATTTTATATAAACCTTTACAGTTTCATGATACTATGTTAAATCCAATTCTGTAGTAAAATAATAGGAAAAAACAAATATAAAACATGGGAATTTTTAAAAGAAACTAGTCATAAAAAATTCACTTGATGAGTAGGAGTGACCATAAAATTTATACCCTAGTTGTAATGGTGAAATAGTCTACATGACATGGAAATGTATGGTAGGAATATATGAAGATAATTGTGGAAGGTATAGCATGAACCATTGAAGTCTTCACATGTATCATGGAAGTCACTAGTGATCATCAAAACCACTAGTAAATCACGGATGTTAACCCTCTCATTTGATCAAAGTACAAATTGTGTGATAACAATAGGTACCACTATGATCAGATTGAAGGGAAGAATCCAATGGGATAGGTCTCAAATAATGGGGCGTGTAGGACCCAAACTTCCTTTTTTTTTTACTCCTGCAGAGTTATACTCCGACCTAAACAATACTACACTGACGAAATTCCCAAATTCTTAATATGAAAAAAGAAGTGTCGAAAGGCCCCAATGTTGAATAGGAGAAATGTTGTCCCTTTCTGTGTTGTTTTTGTCCGAGGAATGGGTTTTTTTCTTTTTAAGGTTTCTAAATATAAGGGTTTTCCATGTGTTATATCTCTCTAATATACGTGCAGGTCGAATAGTAGTACTTGTCCCAATATCTCAAGGCACCAACTAAGGAGAATAGACCATACCCTTAGCCGTACTACTCAATTACTCAGGTACTAGAGAGTATCTTCTCGAGTGTTGTTCTCAGTGGAACTATAGCAGTAAGGCATTCGATTGGCTTATCTATGGAGGGCTTCAGGATATCTAGGCCAATCTGTATATAGGTGTTTTCTGATATGCTACCACTCAAAGGGGTACCAACAGGGGTTACAAGGGTGGCCAAAAATATGATCTTAAGTACCACTTGTAGTTCCTATGTGTATGCTTCCCCGAACATGGATTTATGCATTGAACGACAGATCTTTGTAGATTTAAGATGCTCGAATACGTCTCTACCTAGAAAAAAAAAGTACCCACATTTTATGCCAAGAAAGGTGCTTTGATACGAGTTGTTAGGTACCAAATCTATTAAAATAGCATAAGAATAAATATTGCAGTGAATAACAGTGGATTCAACAACAAAATATAGAAATATTGTAGATAATAACAATGAAACAACAAAGTAAATGGAGCCACAACACCAAAATAATACCTTTATTGATAAGAAACAATGTTCACTTGCCTCTTTGAGGGGGAAACCTCGAGCACAACATAGCTCTATTACAATAATTCTCAAGACAAGACCCTCTCATACCTTCTACTCTTATTTATAATAATTCTATCTTCTAAAGGACATTCTAGAAGAATATCTTTCTAGAACCGGAAGCTTCTATTAGGTCTTCTTACATTGACTTGTTCGTATTTATTAAATATGTCTTATTAATGAGTATCGGCCTTTATTACATGGAAATATATTATTATACCTATATGAGAGGTTAGGGGGTTATGTCCTAACAAGAGATCTCTCATTTCCTGGTCCAAGTTGAATGAATCCACTCAGACAATGTTGATGTAGAAGGATAATACCCATTAAATCTACGACTAAGTGAATATTTTTTATATAATGAATGTAGATAGGTTACCTCCACCTGGCTAATCTCCCTCATTGGCACTCTTCATTGTCCTCTTATATATAAGCACTATGAATAGGAAAATCCTTTGAATTATTTGCAATGGTAGAGTTTCTTTTGAATGCATCCTTAAATGACATAGATTTGGAAGGTGAAAGCATCCTTGAACCCACAACACCTCCACACAATCGCATACATGAAACTATACTATCTTGATGCAATTTACTACCTTAGTTGAGTTTAACCCGAGGTCTACATGGTTTATTTCTATCTATATATGTAAGCATTCTAATTTTATCATGTTTAGATATTTGTTTTATCATGGATGCCACATTTTAAGACTTACGTCGCAATGGAAAAACCACTCTATTTTTCTATGTGATATGATAAAACACTTAATGAATGATTTATAGATGTAGAAATATCACACCGCTATGTTTAGCACATAAACTCATAAATAGAGTAAAACTCAGAAACACATGTGAGTATGACAACACTCAAAATACTTGATATATATATTAAACTTCGACGTTGTAGGCTAATACAAAATATTATAACTGTGACGAGCTTCATCTATAATGACTTCTAGGACTTCTGCAACACAGAGATCTTGTGCTCTCAGACTTCTTTTACTACCTTTAGTTGTTGTTTCTCCTCTCCATTGTTCTCTTTGTTCTTCTTCTACATGTTTTTTTTGACTAACTATAGACTGACACATATATGGACTACGACTGAGACTTCTTACAGAAGCTACCTGACTTAACAATAAATACATCAATAAATTCAACTGACTTCTATCTACTTATTAGAACTTGAGAAAGATAAAGATCTACTTCATTAATTAAGACTCTTGCTTGTCGACTGCCTAAGACTAAGCTTGTGTAAACATGCAACTTTGTATTTGCAGACTGAGTGACAGTCTGACTATATCACTCACTGAAAAATCGATGGAGACGTGAAGTTTACCGACCTATAATTACTCTTTCCAACACTCCCCCTCAATTAGAAGTAGGTGGGATTACAAAAAATTACATCAAAAATTGAATTGACATTTATTGTCACTCATTTGTTACTGCACAAACTCTTAGACTATTGCGCAGATGATGAAATGCATCTCTTACTAAATATTTTGTGAAAATATCCATGACTTGTTCTTTTGAGCTACAAAATTATAAACAAATCTATTTTTGATCCACTAATTCTCTGATAAAATGATACACTGTATAATTGTGCTTGGTTTTCTTGTGAAACACATGATTCTTTGATAACATGATGGTTGAATTGTTGTCACAAAATACTGTGGTTTATTCTTTTTGTTCCTACAACAAATCTTTTAACATTCTTCTCATCCACACTACTCGATAAGTTGCGACGTATTATGTTTATGGTGAAGAAAGAGTCACAATAGGTTGTTACATTGATGCCCATGATACTATACACGTTTCAAAATGAAATGTCTTCCCAGAGGTACTTTTCGTGTCATATATGCTTCCTCCACAATCATTGATAGTGTATCCAAGAAGTTTGAAATATTCTAAAGTAGAATACTTGATGCCAAAACTTTTTGTTCTATTTACATATCTCAGAATTATGTTTCCTCCCTTTCAATGTGATTCTTTTGGAGTTTCCATGAACTTTGAAATTAGTCTCACTCCATACATAATATCAGTCCTTGTTTCTCTTAGATACATAAGACTGCCTACGAGTCTTTTAAATAGTGTGTGATCCACCTTGGACCCTTTATCTTCCTTTCCTAACTTTAATCATGTTATGACAGGTGTTGGGGCTGCTTTTGAATTTATCATGTTGAATATTTTCAGAATTTCATGTGTATGCTTAAATTGTGATATAAATATACCAGTTTTGGATCGGTGAACTTCAATACCTAGAAAATATCTCATAAGCCCTAAATCAGTCCTTTCAAATTCATCCTTCATGAGTGATTTAAATTCTTCTATGCAAAAATCACGTGTAAATATCAAATAATTTACATATGAGGAAGAAATTAATGTTTTACCTTGTTGATTTACTTTGATGTACATTGTTGGCTCGAATTCACTTCTTTGAAATCCATTCTAAAAGAGAGGAATGTGTGGGACTGTACCAAGCTTTAGGAGCTTCCTTTACACATACAATTCTTTGTTCAATCTGTACATTTTTTCTTCATGTCTTGGAATCTCATAGCCTTGTGGTTGTTCCACATACACTTATTCTTCTAAATGTCCATTTAGAAATGTTGAATTTACATCCATTTGATAAAATTTCCATCTATTATGCATGGCAATAGCTAACACAATTTTGACTATTAGCCTTGCCTTATGTTAATGCACATTTCCATCTGCATGTTTCTTGGTTTTATAAATCCACTTCACAGTAATCACATCCTTTTCTTCATGTATATCTACCAACTTCCAATTGTTCTTTATGCATCTGATTTCTTCATCCATGGCTTGAGCCCATACATCATATTTGACCACTTCTTCAAACTTTAATGGATTATCTATTTGTGAAAACAGAGAAAAAAGAGAAAATGAATTTGATGTGTCCTCATTATAGATGTCGCGCAGACTTCTTGTCTTTATTGGTAACAAGTGACCTTCTAAAGTTGGATATGGGGATGTAGAACTGCTTGGACTACTTACTGAAGTTTGTTGTGCTCTAGGTGTAGACTGCGCACCTGTTGATCTAACTGGAGTTGTTTGTGTTGGGGTTCGCGTCACAGTTGTAGAAGAAACGGTGTTGTGACTTGTACATGGTGTTAGAACCACCTCTTATTCCGTGTCAATATAATCAATAATTATGACTGTCTTTGCTATGCTTCCATCCCATGCTTCATTCTCCACGAACTAAACATCGCGACTGATTATGACTTTTCTTGTGATAGGTTCATACAACTTGTATCCTTTTGTATCTTCAGAGTACCCAACACGTAAACATTTGTTTCTTCTCTTATCTAGCTTACTTCTTAGTTCATATGGAACATATGCGTATGCAACACAACCAAAAAAATTTAAGTGCACCACATTACGCTTCATTCATATCTAGACTTCTTGAGGAACTCTATTCTTCACACTCTTTGTCAGACATTCGTTCAAGATGTATACTGCAGTTTCTACTACCTCAGACCAATACTCATTTGACTAATGTTTGGAATCCAACATACTGCACGCCATTTCCATTATTGTTCTTTTCTTTCTTTCCGCAACACCATTTTGCTATGATGTATACCCTGCGGTAAATTGCTTGTAGATTCCACGAACTTTACAAAAGTTCTAAAAATCTCTTGAAATGTATTCTTCTCCTCTATCAGTTCTTAGACACTTGATATAATAATGACTTTGCTTCTCCACAACTGATTTGAACTGCTGAAAACAACCCAATGTGTTAGATTTATGCTTTAGAAAATAAATCGATGTATTTCTTGAGAAATCATCAAGGAATATCAGAAAATAAGTATTGCATCTTATGGGTGGTGTTTGCATTGGTCCAAAAATGTCTGAGTGTACAATTTATACTGGATATTTTGGTCTATGTGGCTTTCCAACTGGAAACGATTCTCTATGTTGCTTTCCAAAAATACATCCTTCATATATTCTTTATGGTTTGTCTATAAATGGAAAACCCTTTACGATATCCTTTGTATTTAGCATCTTCAATCCTCCAAAGTTCAAATGTCCAAATCTGAAATTCCATAGCAGGATTCATCTTGTGGTTTAGATTGGAATGGTACTTGCATCTTTGCACTACTTTCTCCTTTCTTGATACTACACACACTATTTTCTTCATTGGAACTGCGCGCACTTTTAGTTGTAAATGCAGTGTCTGACTGCGCATCTTTTTCTTTACCAACAAGTAGCGTTGTATTTTTCTTCATGGTTGGCTTCAATGTCAATGGAAACATTCTGTAGCAATAAGTTGATTGCTTGGATATCTATCCATAATCACACAACGATTATCTTCCATGTAGATTCTATATTCTTTATGTAACAACTGGCATGTGCTCATCAAATTATGCTTCATCAGATTATGCTTCATACCAGAAACATAATATACATCAGGAATAATTTTTTTTCTCCTTGTTTAGCTAAATGTTTATACTTCCTTTGCCTAAGACACTCACTTGGATATTTGTTCAAAGTGTAACCTTGGTTTGGAATGACTTATCAAAACTAGAAAACAACTCTATGTTTCCTGTCATGTGGTTACTACAACCAGAATCTAAATACCATATGTCACATGAAATTGCTTGAGAAACATTGCATTCAAATAGGGATACTATATGCATTGCTTCAACACGCACCATAAACATAGGACTAGAGGGATTGTTTGCATAATTTCCATACTTTTTACAGTAATGGAACTCTTTGATTTATCCATTCCTTGATGACTTAGCTGACTGGTATTTGGGTTTTTCCCTCTTCCACCAGTGTTTCTTGGAATGTTATTGCGTCCACCTCTGAAAAAACTTATTCCTCTACCTATAGAGTTAGCTCTCCCCCTTCCTCTTCCACGACTTATAGATGACTACACTGAAAAATGAATTCTCTAATGACATACTTGACCTATTCAATCGATGTTCATGATTAATTAGGGAAGCTTGCAATTCATCTAGAATAAAATGACTCATGTATTTTCTTTCTTCATTCATAACAAGGGTATCAAATTTAGGAGGAAGACTCCTAAGTACCTTTTGAACATCTTTTTTATTTTCTATGGTTTCACCATGAGCCTTAATCTCATTTATCAGGCCAATGACATGGGAATAAAAGGAATCTACTGAATTTGTGCCTTTCATTGACAGAGTTTCAAAATCTCTTTTAAGAATTTGTAGTTTTGAAGTCTGGACTTTGTCCATACCTTGATAAGAGGTTTATAATATGCCCCATGCTTTCTTGGCTTGCTTTGTTGATGCAAATTTTGGGAGTATGCTCTTATGCATGGCTTGATGTATGTAAAACATCCCCTTTCCATATTTCTTCCTTTGATATTTGAAAGAATCATTCTCAGCTTGTGTGAGTGCGATGTATGTCGCTTGATCTGTTGGTTCCACATAGTTATTCTCAACTACCTCCCATACATCTTTACCTCTAAATAAAATCTTCACAACTCATAATTCTTGCCTGTAAAAGTGGGAGGTTGCAGATTTGAAGTAGAAGTCATGTTTCACATAACAGCAAAGCTACTTCTCTTAAACTTGTTATGATAGAACCTGCTCTGATACCAGATATCACATCTACATGGGGTGGGTAGGGAAACTGTGCACAATACTTGCAAATACTATTCACCACAAACTTCGTCGCTTAACTCTCTTCGTCGCTTATCTCTCAGGACTTACCCCACAGTGGGCAAGCCACTCTATTTACTGTGTGCTCTGATAAAACACTTAATGAATGATTTATAGATGCAGAAATAACACAGTGCTATGCTTAGCACATAAACTCTTAAACATAGTAAAACTCAAAAATACATGTGAGTATGACAACACTCAAAATACTTGATATATATATTAAACTTCAACTTTGTGTGCTAATACAAGATGATAAATGACTTCGTAAACTTCTACAACACACAAAGCTTGTGCTTTGTGCTCAGAGACTTCTTTTACTACCTTCAGTTGTTGTTGTTGCTCCTCTACATGTGTTTTTTTAGACTTACTAAGACTAAGCTTGCGTAAACTTTCTACTTGAGAGACTCATAGACAAATTGGTGGAAATGTGAAGCTCACCCACTTGTAATTACTATTTTCAACCTTAAGGAGAGGTCACCCAATAGAGAAGTATCAAGCCACAAGTAAAACCCATATAATTATGGGCTCATGTGCAATATTGGATAGAAGGGATACATTGGCGGATGCCTCAAAAAATGCAGAGAATTTTGGTGCTCCATCAATGGCCTCGAATGCAAGTGACAGTCAAAATCAAGATACAGACTTAAGTTGCATCATCTGTCGAAACGCATAGCCATCCAAGCAAAGTTCATTATGTCTAGTTAATACTCTAGAGCTTTCTTTATCTGTTGTGAGAAATTGTGGCACATTTGTATTCACGAAATAATTTTATTTTCATTCTCTCTATCACAATTTTCCAATCTATAACCGCAAACATGATGTACATGATATTAGGTTATGTAATTAAGTTTTAAATATGGGAGCTAGATTTATTCTATAACCGTACAATTGATGTACATGATATTAGATAATGTTATTAAGGTGTAAATACGGGTGATGGTGAAATCAATGTTGTTGAGAGAGTAAAAGACGCAACTGTTGGCAACGGTGAGCGAGTCCAAAACCAGACATAAATAATAATGAAAATACAGCGAGAGGAAGAGAGATTCAAACCTAAGGCCAATTGAAGTCAAAACCAAAAATAAACTGAAGAAAATGGCGACAAGGAATGAATTGGAAGCAATTTACAAAAGTTTGGAAAGGGATAGAGATGAGCTGGCATGCCTAGTGAGAACGAGAGCAACGAGCTGTGGACAAATGGAAGGATGCACAGAGAGGGAGAGGGAACTTCGAAGACAGCTGGGACATGGGACCTCTTATTTAATAGACGCCCAACAACGGCGGGTAGTGTTACTGGCGGCTGCAGAATCCATTGAGGAGGAGGATTGCAGATGGGATGAGGACGATGAGCATCTGTTTGCACTAAATATATTCCCTCCACCACAGCTCCACGGCAACGAGCCTGAAGAGTAACCCTTGGAATATTTGCAAGATGAAGAAGACGATGACGTCAGCGACGACATTGTATTGGAAGAAGTTCCTGAATTTGAAGACGCCGTGAACGCAATTGATCCCGATGACCAGCTGGCTGCTGAACAATAATTAAGTCATCGATAACAGGAATAATTTACAGCAATTATGTTCTTAAATATATTTGTATTACAATCCCATTTCTAAAATTCATGTTTTGACAGTGCATGTATTTTTTCTAACTGCTTTTCAGTTAAGTATGAGTTTTCTAAGTGCTTATATAAAATTATTTCGAACAAATAAAAATTTGTATTTGAACTTTTTAATTCTAGATGTCACACTCTATTTTTTAAAGAATATTTAGAACAAGTAAAAGGTTTGTATTTAGAGTTTTTAATTTTAAATGTCACCTCTTTTAAGCAATAGGGTAGAAAACATATCAAAAATTTCAGTGGGTATGTTCCAATTCTTAAAAGTAATTTAATTTCATAAATTCAATCAATACCTTTAATAAAATTTTGTTATTTTTTTTTATAAGAAATACAAGTATTTTGTTCATGTTGTTTTACATCAAATTACAAGATTATTTAAAATATATAGTTTTATGATATATATGTATGCTTAAACGGATGATTTATATGTATGCTTGTTATTTATTATTCATCATCGAATAAGAGAGATACGATGAAGCTTGATCATCTCAATTTTCGATTCACCTTGTTTAAAAAAAAAAACTATGATCACACTAATGTTGATGTCCAATATTCAACACTCATATCAAATTCAAGACCAAATATTTTCACTATAATTCAATAGCCTGACCATGTTTCCACATAGACCTCCTTCCCTTAGCTTTGGCTACTTATAGATTCTTGAGGAGAGAATAAAGGACCACATGGAAAGAATGTGGTGCACTTGTGAGCCATACATAAGGCCATGTGAGCTTTTGGATTTGCTTACTGATTTTCATATTTTCTCATGTATTTCTATTTTCTAAATGTTTAAGCAATAGTATTAGTCATAAGTTTGCATTGGAAAAGTATGGAAAATGCATGAATGATTGTTCTTTTTATTAGGAAAAGTGCGATTTTGATGTCCTTTGGATAATCAAGTGTTTTGTGAGCAAATTATTCTTGATTTGATACTGAATTTTGATCATTAAGATTTGTTTTTTTCTATAGTGCCAAATATAGGTTTAACAAATGCCCCACAATGTATGAGGTTAGAAGAGAAATTGATGGATGAAATACATTATAATAATAAGTACTCATGAATAAACTAAGGAGGAATTCTACAAATCCTGGAGCAAAAAAGTACATGAAAACAAAAATTAACTAATAAAATATAAATCATCCTCGAGGTAGGCATACCCATGCTTCGATATATCAATAAGCATGGCCACCACCTATATACACTATGTATCCATGGAGTATATAGAATGCAATACCACGGCCATGAAAAATTACATAGTGGATTCATATCATATAGAACATCATAATCATAAGAAAATACAAAGTGGATCTATTTCATAGTATACATTAGCAAGATACTTAACACAAATGAGAGTGTAATCTAGTCTTCAATGTACTCATGAATTAGTGGAACAATATCACACAACTCAAAAACGTAACACTGAAAGATGATGTCCTTAACTCAAGTTGTCCAATTCCAACTTTGTTATCATATGAATCTATACCATGTGAATAAATGAGTTAATGTTAATTATGTTAAAAACCAACTAATTATGATTTGTTGGTAAAAACCATTAATAGACACGACAAGACCCACCAATAATGAAGATGGATCTAAAAGTACATAGCACAATCTAGCAAGTGTGAACACATGAGATTATTTTCAATACTTGTAGAAGTAATCAAGGAGGGATCAATCCTGTAAACCCATTGTTAATCATGAGGGAACCTACCACTAATGTATACAAACCCCAATGTACTATTATGGCTTTGATATTGAATTCCTAGATAATGATTTGGCATTGATAAGAAGAGATTCATCGAAATAAGGGTACTAATGTATCCCACATCAATCGACATGAAACGAGAACCAATAAGTTATAATTGGAAATAAAGAAATGACCTAGTATGAACATACATAGGTATGGATGACATGAAAGGTAAACAATACTAAAAAATTTCCAAGCTCGAACTACCCTTGAACATATGGCACAACACAATGATGACTTGGGTAACACTAACATTGATAGGATCAATGATATAAAAAAATAATGCTAGAGGTATTGAAGCTTTATCCAAAATGAAAACAAGAATAACGAATTAGAGGAGTACTATATCAAAATCATGATATAGCTCCTATTATAATACTAAATCTCAATTATATGACAATGATCCAAATGGGTGGCATGTTCAAGGGAGACAATGATTGATGGCTTCCACTCAAACTAAATTAACTACAAATCAAAATTATTTCCCTTGTAATTTTTATTTATATATATATATATATATTTTGTGTCTTTTTTATTTTTTGGTAGGTGAAAAAATAAAATAAAAGTATGCTATAGTGGAAAAAATGAGTGGATCGATGGAATTCAACTACATTCCAAGTGTATGGAACATATATATTCAAACAAAATATAAAAAAATTTCTTAGAAAAGTTGTGTCCACTCATGAATGTGTCTTCTCCATGGATACAAGGTCACAAAATAAAGGAAATATATGCAAAATGATAAGGTTAGAAGTGGATACAATGGAAATAATAATAATGAATTGAATTTCATGTTGAAAAAAAAACAAAGAAAAAAAAACTCTTTATAGACTTTGTAATGATCATTTAATTATTTTTGGTAAAGTTAAAAAAAATGTCCAAAATTTACATTGAATTTGAAATGAACCATTGTGATGGTTGGCCTTCCAAGGAAACCCATAAAAAATGAATTATGTGGTGAAGAAGGACATAAATGGTGAAGATCCAATGAAAAATCAAGAAGATTGAAGGGAAATAGCGATATAAGAACTGAAAGACCGAAACCTTCATAAAGATCGAAGGATGAAGGACTCAAGGAGACAATCCATGATGACCAACTGTGTCTTGGAGTATAATGTACTTAACCTCGAAACATTAGAGAAACTAAATATATTTTAATAGAGTACTAGTGGAAAACTGAAGAACACAAAAGAAAATAGATAAATTCTAAGAAAGATGTCTTGTATTAATGATATTAAAAAATGGAGAACTATGTTTAATTTACTCTTCAATGGAGAAACCTCCTAGAGAGAAGATCCAAATACAATAAAAATTCTTGAAAAAACATTACATAACCTTCTACTCAATATATAGCTATCAATGGAGAATCTTAACTACCCGTAGGCCCACTTATAATGAGGGATTATTAACTAATTCATGCCTAATTAATAAAGAGAACCATTTTTACAATGAGTGACTATTAACTAACTATTTCGTCATCCATATTCAATGAAGGTGGCCTCATACACTAATAAAGTATCTTAAGTAAGGGGGTTATGGTAGGATCTTAACATGTTCTCCCCCTTTGAAAGTAGAATTGTTTTCAATGCCAAAGGTCTGTAAATTTCCATGGAATCACTGTTAATTCCCATGTGGCATCTTCTAGTTTTGTATATTTCCATTTTATTAGTTCTTCCTTGATTGTGTGATGGCACAATTGATACTCTTTGGTATCCATTATTTATTTTGGATGGATCCAAATGGAACCTTCTTCATCAAGTTCTAGTAGATTGGTATTCACTTTGCAATTCAATCCCACAACTTTATTCAAACATGACACCTATTGGAGGATGAGAGAGCTATCTTGTAGGCCACCTATCTAATGCATTATATGATCTAATAGGGACAGTAGAAATTGGGAGGTATCTTTTGTGGAACTTTATCTTTGAGTGATGTATGTTTATAAGGTTTTAACTAAATAAACACTCGATCCCCTTCAATGAAAGAAAGTTAAGATCGTGATTATTAGCTTGTTGATTCATTTGATTTTTTTCCATATCCAACTTCTCCTTGATAGTATGAATAATGACTTCTCTAGTGTGAAGCATTTTATCTACTACATTAAAAATGAATTTTCTTCATACATAATATTCCACTGAAAGGGGATTTTTTCTATAAACAAATTCATGGAATGTCATTTTGGTAGCTCCATGATAAGTGTTATTGCACCACCATTGATAAAGAGGAAGCCATTGTGGCCATGTTGGCAGCCAATTCATTTTTTTAATTGCTCTAAAAAAGTTGCCTACACCTCTTGTCTTCTAAACGACAAATCATCGTCGCATTGTGCAACTAGAAATTTGTTTCATTTTTGCGACAATTGCAATTTGGTTTCGATTTAGTTTTCACAACTGAAAGTGTGAAAACCCCTCTATCGTTGTTTGGACCATCATCGTCTTTTATTGATTTTTCTGAAAGGCACTTGACCATTGGTTTATCGCATGACTGCAAAGGTTCTTTCGAAACTTATGTCCCTTGGCCTACTCTTACCTTGATTGTGCATTTGGATCTATTTGATTAATGAGCCATTAAGCATGCAGATTTACTGGTTACATTTGATT
>SNQJ01S0058035.1:12537-41021 GCA_010110895.2 Picea sitchensis | reverse complement strand
ATGCTCACAAAGATCTAGGAGGATCCAAAACGTTCACATATGTCCTAGGGGGTCCAAGAAAGCTCAAAATTTGATTGTCTCAAATGATAGAGAAAACAACATCATTGTGTATAGCTCGGTGTTATCTTTCCAATGACGCAAACAATGCCTCAAACGAAGATCATATGAAAAAAGATATAAGCAGTCAAAGTTCAGGTCAAACTTGATCAAAATTCAAAGGATGACATCATCATGGTACAAGATGATGTCAGCAAGTGACATGGCACATGACAATAAAATCATACATGTGACATGGAATATTAGTTGGTAGTTAGTTTGGCATATGGTACAATCCAAGTGGACCAATGGTTCATTGACATGTGGCAAGGATAACCAATGAGAGGCTCCCATGTGGCAGCCTCCCATTGACCAATATTGGTTAATGTTATGTAAAAATTATAGAGTCAATGGGGGTTGAACCCATTACCTTCATAACCTCCCAAATCCTTAAGACAAGACCCATTACCAACACGCCACACAATGGTTCTTAACCTATATGTGGCAATAAATATATTTAAATTTGTATTAAGTTTCAATTGAGGGGGAAAGGGGCTGAGGGTTAAGCCCCTGACCCTTGGTTATGGTGTTATTACATACGACCAATACTGAATCCCACAGGGGAGCCCAACAAACTTTGTACTGACATAACCATATACAAAAATATAAAAAAATACGCCATATAAGTAGGATTTGTTGGTTTTCAACCCCAAACATTTTGCTCAGCCAACTCCTTATATCCATCCGGCTAACCAACATGCCAAATATGATGGTTGTTAGAACAAAACCAACCGACCCATATTTAATTAATATTCCTATGTTAGCATAAAGTTCAGGTACGGTTGGGGGACCTTTCCCTATATATGGGTAGGAATACAAATGCCTGACACACATCCCAAGGTGCATGCATCCCAAATTATACTTGGATTCGAAGGTACGGTACAATAAAAACTACATTTTTTTGCGTGCCCAATTTATGCATTGCATGGAAAAGCATTCCATAGGGTATTTTGTCCACACCTAGGAAAGTTTATACTCGTTGGATTTTATTTTTTTCGCAAGGATTATGAACATGAAGTTTGTTTTGTGATCAAAGGTAATTTGTAAAAGTATTATCTCATTTTGTCATGTATGAGACACATAGTCTCGTTATAAGTGTAAAAAGAGATTTGTTGGAATATGTTCAGAATTAACTAACTTTATACTCAAATTTCTCATAATTTCACAAGGAATTCAATGGTAAACTATTTTTCTGCATTTAAGCAGTGGAACTAAAGGGAGTTCGATAAATTATCCTTTTATAAGTCCATATTGTAATGTAATTTGGTATTTTGAGATGATGCAGAACACTCATGCTAGTTAAAGGGACTTGAAGATGAAATGATATATGTCATCAATATATGTATTTTGAGTTCTTTTATTTTTTTCTATGTCATCTCATCATTCTTCAAGACATTCATCAGTATTAATGAATTTTATAGACACATAATCATATTCACATGTGTTTTGCAAATAGACAAGCGATCTTCATTTATCGAATATGTTCAGATGTTTAAGTGTAATTAATAATTAATTTTACATATAAGGATTTTTGGATAAAGTTGGTATCACAAAAGGTTAGTATCACTGAAAGGAAACTTTCCTATCAGAAGAAACATTGGTATCAGACATGGTTTTAATGTTTATTTGCAACTGAATGCTTATGAGGTTCAAGTTTAAGCGAGGTGAAGGGAGGCTTTCAAATTATAACCCTGAAATTGGTTCAAGGATATTCACTCAAAGAAAAGAAATGGTTCGTGAAGATGTTCTTTCTGAGGTTGATAAGGAGTTTCAAAGGATATTTCTTGAGATGACAAATATGGTTAAGGAATTGTGGGAATACCTAGAAATACGAAGAGCAATTCCTCATCAAAATGAAGGTGGTATAGTTGAAACAATGGTAAAAGTTGAAGGAGATGGAGAAGGTGAAGACAATCTAGGGTCTCCTTTGTCCCAACCATCATTGTCATCATCATCATCATCATGTTCCCATGAAAGTGAACATTCTTCTCATCAGAGGAAAAAGCATTCTAAGAAGTCTTTTTATTCTCATGATATGCCTTTGTTAAAGCTAGATGTAAAGTTTTATTTTCCTACTTATGATGGAGAGTTCAATGTAGAGAAGTTGGATAATTGGATAAAACAGATTGAAGTGCATTGCAGGGTATAGAAAATCACACAAGACACTTCAAAGATATAGTTGGCTACTCTTCTCTTGAGCAACACAAATTTGATATCATAGGAGATTTAGACACGGGATGATATTATTCAATATGGTAAAATAATTTCTTCATGGATTGAGTTTACTACTTCATTAAGAAATAAATTTTATCTATTAGCCTACATCCAAACATCAGTGATTTCTTGGAAAAATTTAAGGCAAGGAAAATGGAAACATGTTCAAGCTTATACATAGGAATTTAAGATGAAGGCATTATCTTTGAGAATTCCATTACATACTCATGATACTATTCTAAACTATATTGTTGGTATGAATTCATATCTTCATGATACTATATTTATTTTTAATACTACTAATATTGATGACGTATCAGTACAAGCTACACATCTTGAAGCCAACAAAAGAAAACATGTTGAGGATGTGTCAGAGGAGCCTCACGAATTCAAGGAGAAATCAAAGGGAAAATAGAAGAGTAAGAATATAGCTATAGTAAAGAAGGAGGAAGTGAAAAATCATACATGTTATCACTGGGATAAGAAAGTACATGATGAGAAGCATTGTTGGAAGTTGCATCCAGAATTGAAGACAAAGTGGGATCATCCTAGGAAGGATAAAAATTAGGCGATGACCATACTGCAAGATCTTGGATTAAATTCTAAGGATGAAACCAAGGTTGCAGCTATGGGTATCAAAGGTAAATCATATATTGCAAGTTTTATTTCACGTACTTCTTCTACAATTTCTAAAGTAGTCCTTGATGGAAGGAAAATAAAAGATGTTTTTCATTTGTGAGTTATCTCAAAGAACACTAAGATTGATACACTAGTTGATAGTGGATCAAAAGTGAATATTATTTCAAAGAAAGTTGTTCAAAATTTGAGATTGGAGACTAGGCCTCATTTGAGATTGTATCCTTTGGGTTGGATTTCTGATAATGCTCAGGTATAGTTAATTAAGCAATGCAAGTTACGGTTTGTGATCACATCCAGTTTTATTGATGATGTAGAGTTAGACATAGTTCTAGTCCACATTTGTGGGAAGGTTTTGGGAATTCCATACTTGTATGAAAGGAATGTCATTTTCTAGAGGGAACATAACAAGTATCATCTTTGCAAGGATGGGATTGAGTTCATTGTGAGAGCTAAGGAGATGAAGACAAATTTGACATTTTTCACTACATGGCACATGCTAGTTAATGCTAGTATCGAGGATCCAAATTTATTACCTACGCTTGAAAGTAGAAAAGGTCCTATTGTTTATGTTGTTCCTATTAATAAGGGTATATATATTGATGGTTCATTCTCTTTCGCATATGTATATTCAGTTTTGTTGTTCAAATTATTACTAATCAGTGGAATATGGTTGGCTACTGCAACAATGAATGACAGAGTTTGTGAATTTAAGGGAATGATTAACTTGGTCAGTAGTGTTTTTTAAGTATTCATTATGGTTGTTAAGATTCAAGTGCTTGTTATCTAAGAAATATGGATGAATGATACTTGGAAAGTCAGGAGAAAGCATTCTCACTTAATTTATAAAAAATCCATACTTTTGGAGGTCCAAAATTCCTCTAGTGGGGAGGTGTGATCTAAGAGGATCTAAGGAATGCTCACAGAGGTCTAGGAGGATCTGGAATTCTCAAAGAGGTCTCAGAGGGTCTAGGAAATCTCAAAATTTGACCGTCTCAAATGATTGAGAAAATTGAATCATTGTGTAGATCTCGTCATCATATTTCCAATGGCCCAAAAGACGCCTCAAACAGAGCTCATATGAAAAAATTACAAGTGGTCAAACTTGGTCAAAAGTCATAGGATGACATCAATATGGTACATGATGACATCAAAAGGTGACATGGCATATGATAATACAATCATACAAGTGACATGGAATATTAGTTGGCAACTGATTGGCATATGGTACAATCCATATGGACCAATGGTTCATTGACACATGACAAGGATATCCTATGAGAGGCTCCCATGTGGTCGCCTCCCATTGGCCAATATTGGTTAAAGTTATGTAGAAATTATGGAGTCGACGAGGGTTGAACCCGTGACCTCCATAACCTCCCAAATCCTTAACACAAGCCCCATTACCAATGTGCCACACAATGGTTCTTAAGTTATATGTGGAGATAAATATATTTAAATTTGTATTAATTTTCAATTGGGGGGGAAAGGGGTTGGGGGATAAGCCCCTAGAACCTCGTGATAGTGTTATTGGATACAACCAATACCTAGTCCCATGGGGGAGCGTAAAAAACTTTGTACCGACATAACCATATAATATATGGTTATATACCATATATAACAATATAAAACAATACGCCATATAAATAGGATCTATGGGTTTTGAACCACATACCTTCCCCCCAACCAACAACTTATATCCATCTGGATAACCAACAGGCCAAATATGTTAGTTGTTACAACAAAACCAATCAACCCACATTTAATTAATATTCCTACGCTATCATAATGCTTGGGTATGGTTCGAGGCCCACACTCTATATATGGGCACGAATCCCAATGACCAACACACATCCCAAGGTGCATCCATCCCAAAGTATGCATGGATTTTGAGGTGTGGTACAATACAGATTGCATTGTTTTCCATGCCAAGTTTATGGGTTGCATGGAAAAGCGTGTCATAGAGTATATTGTCCACACCTAGGCAAGTTTATATGCATTGGATTTGTTTTGTGGTCATAGGTCATTTGTAAAAGTTTTATCTCATTTTTTCATGTATGAGACACATGGTCTCGTTATATGCATAAAAAGGGATTTTTTGACACATGTTTAGAATTTGGTCGATTTAATACTCAAAATTCTCATAATTTCACAAGGAATTCAATGGTAAACTCCTTTTCTATATTTGAGAAATTAAATTAGAGAGAGTTCAATAAATTGGTTTTTTATAAGTCCATATTGTAATGTAATTTGGTATTTTGAGATGATGGAGAACAATCATGCTAGTTAAAGGGACTTGAAGATGAAATGATATGTGTCATCATTATATGTATTTTGAATTATTTTATTTCATGTTGTGTCATATCATCATTCTTCAAGATATTCATCAATATTAATGAATTTTATGGAAAAATAATCATATTCACATGTGTGTTTTGCAAATAGTTGAGCAATCTTCATTACCAAATCTAGTCGAATGTTTATGCGTAATTAAGAATTAATTTTACAACTAAGGATTTTTAGACCAGATAGATACTTCTTTGATTTAGATAATGTGAACTCCATATAAAAATATTATAAAATCATAATCCACTTATTGAACATTCCATTAATTACTCATCTAGTTAAGACAAATTAGAATGGATCAGTGTCCATGATCACAATGGTATTTTGAAGAATTATATAGTTTCAAAGTATTTGGATAGCATGAGCTACTACTAGAGATAATTTTTCAACATGAGAGAGCCTCAATTTAGGTCCATCAATATTATTGCATAAATAATAGACTATGTGCTCTGTAATGTTCCTGACTTGGATAGTCTAGGAAACTATGCTAATGTGTGTGTAGGATTAATTGTTTATAGCATATAAATGAGCATTCAAATAATAATGGTGACAAAAGACTATAAACCTTATATTATGAAATCTTTGTGGAGAAAAAATGTCAAATGTAGATGAATAAAATAAATCACTTGGCTAGATCAATGACAAAAGGATCTTAACCAGAATACAACAGAAACTAAAAAAATAATACCCGATACCCAAAGAATGTTGCGGAATGAAATGGATGAGATGAATAATTGTTGCGGATATGACAACTCGTACAACAACTGCTGCAAGTATGGAAAGTTCTCCTTGGTGGTTGTACCTCTCGAAAATGCCTAGAAACTATCCCAAACAATTCACCCTACTCTGCCTCACAATACCAGTGACTGTCTGGACGCCAACTGGTGTATCTGGTCCCCGGATGGATACTCCTCTGGGAAATGTGCCCCCTCTGCTCTGGAAAATTGCGCCCTAGTTATTCCACCGTTGGAATTGGCTGATGTGTGTCTCAAACTGATCACCCAGGTCTACTGTGAAATGGGTTAGAAGGATTTCCCCATATCTGAACTGATGATCGCTCGAGAACATAGAATGTGTCCTCCCCAAGTTTCACACTCCCAATGTCTAGAAAGTATGCCCCAGATGATTCCTTTGTTGGAATATGACAAGAAACTAGGAAAAAAATGTTCCTTTCCTTCCTCTCAATTGGGTTGGAGGGGAATCTTTGAACTCTCCCTGAAAGGGACCAGTCGATCCACTGAACCTCCTCAGAAGTTATGCCCTCACCCTAAATGAGTGTGCCCTTGCTGCTCCAACCTGTGAAATTGTTGTTGAAGATAGATGCAATATCTGTGTGACCTCCCTGGTGACTAGGGTGTGTCTCTCAACACCAAAATCAACCACTGTTGTATTCCTCCTAGAATCCACTGAGCTACCTCTCATGAGATGCGCCTCTCTCCTAAATGACAAGTCAAAATCTATATAATGTTGAATTAGGTCGTTGAACCTTCTCTTATAGATTCTCAAAACCCTAATTCATTGTTGGCTTCTAATTTTAGCTTATCTGTTCTATTTTTATCTCAAATTGACTTAAAAGTTCTTTTAGCCACTTTTAGCTCAATGCCACTTTCTGAATATAACCCCTTTTACTAGAGTGACCTCTAGTAACCCTGTTTACCCCTTTCTGGCCCTATTTATAGTATAACGAGGCAGTTTAGACCATTAAGCCTCCTCTTTGGAGATCCTATTTGGAAAGGGACATTACATTCCTCCCTTCCTAAAAATTTTTGTCCTCAAGAAATACCAAACCAGGGTGTTGCAACACTTGCTCGCTCTCTGAAGTAGGGTCCTCTATTGGAATCCCTATCCATCTAATCAAACACTCTTTGATGAACCTTCTCCTCATTTTTCTCTCCTGATACTCTAGTACATCCTCCCAAAACAACTCTAACTATCCCTCCTCATCTAATGGGGGAAGCTCATTTGATGTGTTGATGAATTATCCCATTGCCTTTTTGAGGCAAGCTACGTGGAACACATTATGAATCTTTCTCCCCTCTGGAAGTTATAGCTCATAAGAAACCTCTCCTACTCGACGCATCATCCTATAAGGGCCATATAATGTGGGTTTGAGCTTCTCGTCCCCACTCTTCTTCAGATATGACGATCTGTAAGGTTGGAGTCTCAAGAAAACCAAATCCCCAACCTCAAAGTTGTGTTCTATCCTATGCGTGTCTGCACTCATCTTCTGTCAGTTATGTGTCATCTGCAGGTTTTCTTTCAGCAACTTGATAATCTTCTGACTCTCTGTGATCCAATCCTTGGCCTTGGGAGCTCTGATCTCCCTGAAAACAAATTTCACCAAAGTGGGAGAATCATATTTGTACAATTCTCGGAAGGGTGTCATACTAATGGACATGTGGAAAGTTGTGTTGTAGCAATTCTCTCCTAAATGTAGCCACTTGACCCATGTTCTCTGTTTTCCACCTACATAGTTCCTCAAATACCCTTCAATCCACTTGTTTACAATATCGGTCTTCCCACCTGTCTGAGGGTGAAAGATGGTGTTGGGTGTCAACTCTGTCCCTACCATTATAAAAAATTCCCTCAAAAATTTCCCAATAAACGGATTGTCCCTGTCACTGATGATGTTCCTTGACAACCCATGAAGTTTGAATACCTCCCTAAAGAATAACTTGGCTACCTAAACTATGTTGCACTCTGTCGGTATGGCATAGAAGTGAGAAAACTTAGTCAATCTGTCGACCACTACATAGATACAGTCCTTACCCTGGACCTTGGGTAGGCCTGTGATGAAGTGCATCGATATACTTTCCCATTTATGATCTTGAGTGGGAAGTGACTGAAGTATCCCTATTCGAAGAGCATGATCTGACTTGTTCTGCTGGAAAGTCACACACTCACTGCTTTGTCTCATAATGTCCTATTTGAGGCCCTTCCATGAGAACCTCTCCCTGATCTATCTATAGGTTTTGGAAAACCCCTGATAGCCTGCTAGTGGTTAATCGTTAACTACTGTGAGGATCTTCTTCTTGAGCCCCGAATCTAGCATAAGTAGACTTTTTCCTTGTAGAATATGACATTGCCAATGACCCTATACCTATCATCCTGTATCTTCCCATCCATAACCTCACAAGAGAACTTGTTCTTAGAATATTCCACTTACAAGTGGGATTTCCAATCTACTAAAATATCCATCAAAGAATATGTCACAGGCCTCCTCGATAGTGAATTATCCATAATGTTCTTATTTCCCTTGAAATAATCTATGTTGAATTCAAATGCTTGTACCTTCGTCACCCATTTCTACTAGCGCTCATTGAGGTCCTTCTTCTTAAGGAAATACTTCAAGCTGTTGTGATTTGTTTTGACCACGAATTTGTTGCCCACCAAATATTGTCTGAATTTGGTGAAGACATGCATGATTGCCAACATTTTCTTGTCATAAATGGAGTACAACATCTCGGTATGAATAAGCTTCCTTCTCTCAAATATAATGGGGTGTCCTCCCTGCATCAAAACTTCCTTGATACCCTCGTCAGATGCATCATATTCTAGTACAAATGGAAAAGTGAAGTCTAGTAATGCCAACACTGGACAAGTGCCCATTACTTCCTTCATTTGATCAAAGGATTTTTGTGACTCATCGATCTAGATAAAATACCTAGGCTTGGTAATATCCGTCAGTGGTGCTCCAAGCTAAGAAAAACCCAAGACAAATCGCTTGTAATAGCTAGACAGGCCGAAGAAACTCCTCAACTTCGTCACGCTCCTAGGAGTTGGCCAATTCAAAATGGCTATGATATTCTCCTAGTGTACCTGTACCCCCTGTGCATTGATGATATGGACCAAGTAAAGTATCGTTTTCATATTGACCTCACACTTGGACTCTTTGGCATATAGTGAATGCACCTCCATGACACTCAATACCTCATCCAAGTGACTCATATGCTCCTACCATGTCTTGTTGTAGAGAAAGATGTCGTTGAAGAAAACGAAGACTGATTTCCTCAACTGATCCCTAAAGATTTGGTTCATGCAATAATTAAATGTAGCTGGTGCGTTTGTTATCCCAAATGGCATAACTAGGAACTCGAAATGTCCAAAGTGACACCGAAATGTCGTCTTCTCTATGTCGTGCTCTCAGATGCTGAAATGATGATACCCAAAGCGTAGATCAATATTTGAGAATAAAAATACCCCATGCAGTTCATCCATCAACTCATCAATGAGAGGGATAGGATACCTGTTGTTGATGGTTTTCTTGTTCAAGGCCCGATAGTTAATGCATATCCTCATGGTACCATCCTTCTTCAAAACTAAGAAAACTGAAGAAGCGAATGGACTGCCACTAGGTATGATGTGTCCCATCTCTAGAAATTCCTTAATTTATTTCTCTATCTCATCCTTGAACCTCCTAGGATGACAATAGGGTGGGGTGATAATATGTTTGGTCCCCTCCTCCAACTCAATGGTGTGCTCAAACCCCCTATCAGGTGGTCTCCCTGGTGGAATCAACCCAAAAAATTTCTTATGTCATCCCAACAAGTTCCTAATATCTATATGATATTGTTGCCAACCCTATGAATACTTCCACATAGTGATCAAGCATGCTGTAACATATGCTACCTCCCCATGTATGAATATCCTCTCCATCATCTTGGTAGAAATTGTCCTGGGTGCTCCTATTAACATGCGTCTCAGAAAAACCCTCTTCACCCCATCTCCAAGGTTTGGTAATTTGTGGTGATTTTTCCCAAGGTGATCATCCACTGGACTCCTAATACCACATCTGTGTCAGATAGGTCAACCACATAAAATGTGTCTCTCACTATGTAGTTTCCTATCTTTATCTCCAAGTCCGAAACTTTGTCTATACAGTCCATTGTATGGCCATCTTCTACTGCAACATCAAACCCCTCAAACTCCTCTATATGAAGTGTCCGTCTCAATACCAATGAAGCATCAATGAAGTTGTGGGTGGTCCCACCATCTATCAAGGCGATTTACCATTGTCATTGAATATTTCCTCTAATCCATAGGTTATAATACCTAGGAACACCAGAAAGGGTGTCTATGACTCCTTTTGTTGGTTTATGTCTGTTAGCCTACTCAATAGGATGTGGAACTACAGGTGGGTGGGACCCTACCAGTGTTAGTGGTCTACAGGGAGGCTACTCGTATGCTTGTGTTGAATCCTCCTCTGAGCTAGTGGATACACTTTCATGATCCTCCTACTCACTATCCACAATGTTTGTTTCCACCTCAATATAATTAATCTCTCCCTTGCCCATGCACCTGTGGCCTGGGACCCAAGGGTCTCTACAGTTGAATCAAAGATTCTTTTTCACAACCACCTGCCTCATCTCATCATCCAACTTCTCCTTTCCCTTCCATTCTCTCTAGCATGTCTTCCTGTCTCAGTCCTTCTATGGTACAGAGGGTTTGGAAAAGGGTTTAGTCTACTGATTTTTCCAAATATCGAGTGCGTAAGATGGCATCCTGCAATGTGTGAGGCCTGTATGCCTTCGCCCATCCTTTCACGGGATCTGTGAGTCCCTCTGTGAATAAAATTATCATCCTGGTCTCTAATATATCTGTCATTTCCACTGCTACTCGTTGAAACTCCGTGATGAATTCCTTTGTTGTGCTAGTTTGTATCAACAGGGATAGATCCCTGAAGTGGGTCTCGAGATCCCTCCTGTCAAACCTTTCCATGAGTCTCTCTGTGAACTCCCTGTAGGAGGTGATGTGACTATGTCATAATGCCACCAATCCATGATGCCACCACTCATGTGCCTCACCCTCCAAGTGTAGGGTAGCGAAACTGATGGCCTTTGTCTCAATCATCTGATTGAGCTTGTAGTATGTGTCTAGATTTTGTACCCAAGCTCTAGCAATTAATTTGGACGATATGCCAAAAGAAGGTATGGTGATTTTACCAAATTTCCATATGAAATCAATGGTATTCCCCTGTTGTTTTTTCTTTCCTCCTCTATGCGGATCTCTGGGGAATTTCCTTAGTCTGAGTCCACAATAATCGACGAGGGTCATGTCCTGATGGAATTCATGGCCCAATGATGCATACTCCCTCATGTACTCTACAATGTCCTCCACCTGAGTGGGCGGCCTTTGTGGTATCGGTTGTTGTGTTGTCGTTGGGTGTGCCCTCTGGAAACTTGGGAACAATGGCATGGGAACCCTACTCGAAGAGCTGTATGTGAAAGTGGGATATTGGGGTCTACTACTTTCCCCTGAGTTCCCCTATGTTGCATGTGGGGCTTGTGTGCCAGGGGTTCCCACCATAGCTAATCTATCAGCCTTCTATGCCAAGGACTGTGTCATGGCCTACTTACTGACTACCATATTTACAAGTACCTACATGAAGGTTTCTTATGGGTCCATGGGGGTCTTACCACTTCCCTATGGTATCTCATATATGTCTCCTAGCATATTCTCTGCCTCATGCTCATCCTCATGCTATGTTATTCTCTTTACTTCCCTCTGTGCCTCTTCCTCTTCCTCTGAGATGGGAGGAAAAGGGGGGAAATCAGGTCTAGGTCTTCCCTCCTTGTGTCTATTGTAAGTGACATATTCGTCACCTACATGCTCACGACCCTCTGGGTCCTCTTCTACACTCATCATCTTTAGTCACAGGCTGGTAGGACTAAAGCTATGATACCAATGTAATGTTCCTGACTTGTCTAGTGTAGGAAACTCTACTAATGTGTGTATATGATTAATTGTTTATATCATATAAATGAGCATTCAAACAATAATGGCGACAAAAGGATGCAAAGATTATATTATGAAATATCCATGGAGTACAAATGTCAAATGTGGTTGAATAAAATAAATCACTCGGCCAGATCAATGAAAAAATAATATTAACCGAAATGCAATAGAAACTAAAAAAATAAAAAATAATACCTGATACTTGAAGAATGTTGTGTAATGCAATGGATGAGATGAAGAATTGTTGCAGATATGAAAACTCGTACGACAACTACTACAAGTATGGAAAGTTCACCCTGGTGGCTATACCTCTCAGAAATGACTGGAAACTGTCCCACACAATGTGCCATGCTTTTCCTTACAGTCGTGGTTACTCTACGGACCTCAAATGGTGTATTTTTCCCCTGAATGGATCCCCCTAGGGTAAATGTGCCCCCTCTTCTCTGGAAAAATGTGTGCTAGTGATTCCATCATTGGAATCGACTTATGTGTGTCTCAAACGATTTCCCAGCTCTAAACTAAGGATCTGAACTAATGATCGCTCAAGAACCCTGAATGTGTCCTCCCCAAGTGTTGCACTCCCAATGTCCGAAAAGTGCACCCCAGATGTTTCCTCCATCAGAATCTGACGAGGAACCAAGAAAATGATCCAAATTTCCTTCATCTCAATTGGATCAGAGGGGAATCTCTGACCTCTACCTAAAAGGGACAAGTCGATCCATTGAACCTCCTCAAAATTTGTTCCCTCACTATGAATGTGTGCACCCTTGTTTCTGCAACCTATGAAACTGTTGTTGAAGATCGATGGAAGATTTGTGTGATGTCCTCGATGACTAGGGTGTGTCTCTCAACACCAAAATCAACCATTGGTGTATTCCTCCTGGAATCCACTAAGATACCTCCCCTGAGATGCTTCTCTATCCTCAATAACAAGTCAAAATCTACATAATGTTGAATTAGGTTGTTGAACCTTTTCTTATAGCTTCCCGAAACCAGAATTCGTTGTTGACTTCTAATTTTAGCTTGTCTATTTTATTTTTATCTCAAATTGGCTTAAAAGCTCTTTTAGCTACTTTTATCTCAATGTCACTTTCTGAATATAACACCTTTGACTGTAGTGACCTCTAGTAACCCTGTTTACCCCTTTCTGGCCCTGGCTATAGTCTAACGGGGGATTTTATAGAATTAAGCCTCCTCTCTGGGGATCCTATTTGGAAAGGGACATTACATGCTCCTGGCATGAGCCATCTTCTTGAATGAGAACCATATTTATGGATGATTTTGATGCCACAAGGTATAGTAAGAAATTTGTGTTGTAGTTCAGAGTACTTAGTGGTGGGGTATACATGAGAACCTATTTTAAACTATCAAATGAGTTTTTTGCAAACTCATCTCATATAAATGGGGATCCCTTCTTCAAACGAAATATTAGACCTTTTCCCACCTCGACATAGCTGGAAATGAACCTTCACAAAATGTTATCCTTATCATAGAGGCTCTATAACTAATGGATGTTATGTGGTAGAGGAAAATTTACTATTACCTCTACCTTGAATGGGTCTACCATTATGTCCTTATTGAATAGAATGAAAACCAGTAATCTCCCATAAACAAAGCAAAAAATGCATTTTTGTGGATTCAATAAAATCATGTAGTAGCAACACTTATCAAATACTACACAAATATGGATGAGTTCATCATCCATCGTAGAGAGTGAGTGGACAAATAATCAAGATATGCTTCAAAAATATTCTTATGTCATGAAAGGCATATGACATGTCTTGTTGGAATGTGCCTCCAACATTTTAAAGACCAAATGAAATTTTTTGGTAGGAAAATGTGTTGCAACTATAGAGGAATTCATTTTTGTGTTGGTCCTCTAGATGGATCTAAATTTGTTGCTAGTATAAAAATCCATCCATGAACAAGTATATTTTACTTATGTCACATTATTTGATAATTTGATTGATGAAGGGTGTAGGGTAGTTTTCCTTGGGGCAAGGTTTGTTAAGATCCTTAAAGTCCATGGATACATGAGTATTCCCTTAATTTTTATGAAAGTGAAATGGATTATAAACCCACTTAGTTAAGGGATATAGGTAGTTGAAGCTAGTTTTGAGAAGCTTCTCCACCTCTACCTTGATGGAAGTTTCTTTCTAAGCGTTTAGTGGTTACGTATTTTTCTAAGAAAGATTCATGTTTTAGTATAATTTAAATTCATTTTCAATAATTCTAGGGTTGATATATGGCATTTCCTCATAGGTCCAAGAAACAAAATCATGAAATTCCTTTAAAATGGCTATGCAAGTTTGAATTTATTCTAGAGAACAATCCATCCCAATAAACATGTTTTGAACAATGTTTGGATTCCTAGAAATATTTATTGCCATGTTTTTTGAAATGTTTTCGATATTTCTCTTACTTTACACATCATTTATTTCCATGGGATTCACATACTGATTAAAATTTTGCGAGAGGATAGAACCCAAATATCCATCCTCCACCTGACTCAATTTGGAAAGAAACAATTACCTATGGTGCATGTCTCTCACTTAGAGGCATCTAGTAGGAATATAAATATGTCATATTATTAACAACCAATGGGTTATTTCAGGTGGCCAAGTTTTTCCTGCAAACACTGATGTAGATTCATATCTAAAGAACAAATAAAATGAAAATACAAATAAGGAAACGATGTCAAGAAGAGACATAAGGTGAAATTTCCTTGGAAAAATACTCTTCCTCTTTACTCATATTTTTTCATTATATATAGAGTATATAAATTTTATGCAAATGCATTGTACAGTCCTAAAAGAAAGGAACATATCTAACAATTCATGTACATTTCATTTTACAACTAGAATTTATTATTTTATCCTAAAGAGTGTTTTCCATGGTTTTCCAACATTCAACTTTGTAATCACATTGAAAAAGTGTGAATGTCAATAATATCTCTACACAAGACAAATTTATCTCCATTCACTACCTTTGTTAATGCAACTATTGTATTGCATTATCCTCTGAGACACACTTTGTTAATTCCAGCACACCTATTTCATCCATTTCACTGACAAAGTGTTACTTCACAATAATATGCTTAAGATTCAAATTGTAAGTGGTATTCTCAACCATTTCAATTACACTTTGGCTATCATATTCTATTTCCAAACTACTCTATTTGATAACAATATTTTTTCATAATATTAATAACTACACAATTTATTTAGTTTCTTCTAGTGTAGAAACATATTTGACTTATGAACTAGATAAGGAAATAATGGATTTCATATTGTACATTTAAATCACCACTACTACAATCAAAGTAAGGACATATGAACTTATGGGATATCTCTCATCCACGTCTCTATCCCAATATACATCAACAAATCCATGAAAATAAAAAATATCATTACCATTATCCCATTAACTTAAGACATAAACATTGTCTACGTACAAATAACTAAATATTATTTCAATAGCTATTCAATGTTTCTTTCCTATATTACCCATAAATATGCTAACTAATCCCACTGAATCTCTTGTATAGTCTTGTGCATACCATGACATACCTAAGATACCCTACAACTCTAGCAAATGGTAGCCTGACTATGTATTTATTTTTTCTCGTGATTTTTAAAACACATTTTAGTATAAATATTAATTCTCACTTGAAAAGGTTTCTTTACTACTTACATGTCTCGATCGAAAACTCATTGAGAATGTTCTCAATATGCTTCTTTTTACTAAGCCATATATTTGTTTTCTCACTCATTTTGCCTCTATGCCAAGACAATAATGCATTGCAATGAGATCATTCATATAATATGATTTGGACAACAAGGACTTGTTATCTCTTACTAACTCCATATTTTTACCATTCAAAAATATAGCATCTACATATAATATGAATTACAAATTTATCACCTACCATTTTGTAATTAACAATGTGGTCTACGATATTTCTAGAAAAATATTTTTCTAGCACATTCTTGAATTTTTTGTACCACTCCCCTCGGATTGTTTCAACCCATACGCTAATTTATTCTACACTTTGTTCTTGACTCTTACCATAAATACATCCATTTTCTCCATTAATATCTCATCCTTCACGTCTCCATGAAGAAATGTTGGTTTGACATCTATTTTCTTCACTTTTATACCATGACCTATTTCTAAAGCCAACAACATCCGAATAGAAAACATTTTTTCTATAGGTGAGAATGTCTCTTGGTAATATATACTTTGAACTTAAGAATATCCCTTTTCTCCCACTTTTGTTTTATATTTCTTCATTGTTCCATCAACCTTAAACTTCTTTTAAAATAACCACTTGCAAGGAATAATATTCCTATCTTGTACCAACTCTTCTAAAATCCATTCTTTGTTTTGTTTTAGATATTTTATTTCTTTCTTCGTTTCATTATTCCAATGTTCACTTTCAGAACAATTTAGGGTATTTTTCAGACTTTTAGACTCCCCACCACTACAAGGAAAATACCTTCTAGCAGAGGTTATAACGAAGGTTTCTAGCATTACAAAATTGGTAAACATTGGCAAAAAAACCTTCGCTAGAACATTTGTTATCGATAGTGGATGTTTTTGCAGATACTATAACAGAAGTTGATTATAACTAAAAAAAATATGGACAAACGGAGGTGTTAGAATATTTTTACAAATCGTTCCATTTGTATAAGGCATAAGCACCAATGCATACATACAACTACAACACCGATGCGGTTCACTTAACGTCAAGCACCGAGGAAGTAAAATATGAAAGCACCGGGGCAATAAAGTATTTAAGCACCGGGGATTTAACAACAAAATGCATCAAGGGAGTTAAAAATAATTAAGCACTGGGAATTTCTTCACAGAATGCACCGATGCATTATTAGTAAGAAGGCACCGATGTTGTATAAAATAATATGCACCAATGCGTTACATGGAAACACGCCCAAGTGAATTACAAATCGAAAGCACCGGTGTGTTTCAATAACAAACAAACCCTAGTTCTTATCAATAACACAATAGCATCGGAGTGTATCAATAACACATACGCATCGATGCTTCATATAAGATTAACGCACCAATGGCCAAATTTTTAATACAATTTTTTCGTATTAAATTAATATTGAAACCAATGCTAATTGATTACATAAAAGTACCGATGCAAATTTCATATGAAACACAACAAAGAGTTTTAATGTTAAACACGACGATGTGATTAATAATTATAATACATCGAGAAACATCGACCTATGATAGTGCAATTATTGTTATTTTTAATTCCATTATTTATAAAAAAAATTACATATATCTTATATTTTAATTAGTGAATTTGGATATGATGTTTGGATTAATTTTTTATATCATCATATTTTGCATCTCTTCATTATAATATTTAGTCATCCATATATTTAATCAACAATGTAACATTTCACAACGACATTGAACAACACAATAGAATAAATTAAAAAATATTTTATTATATGAATAAGAGGGTATTTGACATACAAAATGGGACACTTATAGGTAATACCTTGTATTTTCAATTGGGACACTATGTCCATTACATTAAACAAAAATGTTTTATTTTCACAGACAATTATTTCAAAAAAATACAATTGTCGCTTGCATTGATATCCAAATATATTGGTCATCATTCTTCACTGGAACTGTTGTTATTGCTGAAGATACTTCCATGCCTTGGATTATTTTGCTGAATGTTTGGTTGATTGTCTCGATTTTGTTTTTATACTTGAAGTTCCATCTACAAACATAAAAATAAACGGTGATGAGTCTATCTGCATTGGTGAGAATAATGAAAATTTAAATAAATAATATACATGAATGTAAATTGAAAAGCGACATACCTTCAAAGCAATAAGTGACACATGGATTATACACATATATTAAAAATCAAATATCATGCCTTGTTTCAACGATTCTTTTGTTGGCTCAGTTCCATACTTTATTTCCTGCAAGTTCTATATCCCATAATAAATCATATATTTAATATAAAGTATTATATTTTTTTCATCAATTATAAAATGATGGAAGTAAAACAACATAGATTATACTCACAAATTCGACAATTAATTTTTGATATGCCAACATATACTCAAAATCCTTAACTAACCCAATTCCAAACAATTTTTCTAATGGCTCTTCTTTGTATGTTAGCACCTTTTTGAACAAATTCAAGGATGGTTCTTGTAAAACAACTTAAAATATACAAAAAAAAATAATCTTAAGTCGTTATTTCCTCAAACTTTGCTATCAACCCTTTTCTTCCTTAGCGTCCAGTTTTATGTGCAGAATGAGTTCCATTTTCTTTTCTTTTCTGTAAGAGAATATTTGAAAATTAATATTTAATGTATAATTAATTGTTTTTACCTAGTAGAAAAATTCATTGATTACATACATTTGAAGCACGTTGTTGTTGAGATAGCTCATTCTGTAGTGGAATTATGCCCAATTTTATGAACATCTCCTTTTACATGTTTTTGGACATTCCTACCGGCAGATTTTGGATATCATCTCATCGGTCCTCTTGGATTTTCATAATTTTCCTGAAAAAATAAGATGACAATAAAGTATTTTTATATTGATATATGAATACTTTGTAATATATATATATATATATATTCTAAAAAAGTGTTTTTAGGAATATTACTTTTTGAATGATATTTTTTTGTTGTTGTTGTATGTTTTTGCTATTTCAAGTCTGACAGGTCTTATTGACCATTGCTCTAGAATTGATTGTTGTAGTTTAAATATATCCAGGTTCTTGGAATCATTGGATTGCTTTCTATATTGTAAGTGGAAAGTACGTCTATAAGTTTGTTCCACTATATCCCTCATAGTTCTGTAAACGTTCCCCCCCCTCTGATTAGTCTTCAACACCACTCTAGATGAGCTAAGGACCAATTCATCATCATTTACATCTTCTATATTAATTAATTTTGTTTTGATATGATGACATTTTGTTCCCTCGTTGTTGGTCCCTATAGAACATTAAATGTATGTGAATTAATAGATTGTTTGAAACATGTCATATAATATTCCTAAGTATATTATTAATGAAAAGTAAAAAAAAAGATCATATTGAATAATACTTTTTCATTCACCCGATTCATCCCTCTGCAATTTTTTCATCAATCTTTTACACTCTTATGCACTCAGATCATAAATAATGTTATAGAGATTCCTCATTTTGTGGCCCTACATGACACACACTAACCAATACATATTAGTTAAACTTACATATAGCTAAACAATATTAATTTTGTATAGAATTTACAGAGAACCTACCTTTTATATTTTTTCGGATGTGTCATCATTGTGTTGACCATAAATTTTCATATTTGAACTCTTCTCACTCATATTTTTATCAATATAAAACATGTACCATTCAATACATAAATTATTAAATATATTTTATAAATAAATCACATAATTTTTAGTGAAAAAAATCGTTGTTACCAGTGTGATTTTTATATTCAAAGAACTAGTGCGCTTATTACATAAAACACATCGACACGTTCCATACAACAACATGCACCAAATAGTTTAATTTATTTTTTAAAATATTCTGAATTACAACAGTGCGATATATATATACAAGACATCACATCGACTACATTAGAAAACAAAAACATAGCAAAAAACTTTAAACATTCATAAAAAAACAATAGAAAAATTACACACCGATGAGAAGAAAAATTTTAAAAAATAGAAAAATTATGTGACAACATTTCCTCTATTGTTTTCATGAGAACATCGACGATATTTTTTTTGATGCACCATATTTTTTTATTTTTTTAAAATATGATTTAATCGATGCATTCTTTATATAGAAATGCACTAGTGAATTTCTGTTGAAAAGGCACATCAAAATAGTGGAAAACATTTAAAAAAATTGGCAAATGAGAAATCGTTTAAAAAAATAAAAAAGGCAGTGGACTAACTACATTTGGGATCCTATGAAATAAGTGGTCCCTTTGCATCGCATGGAAAACAATTATATATATATAAACAAACACATTAGATCTAAAATACCTAAAATGAAAATCCCTAATTTTGAAGTGATAGAGGGAGTTAAACCCTAGGGTGAAATTTTGCATTCAAGTAAACAAAACAAAATAAGGGTTTAAGGTAAGTATGATTTTTTTTATTTTTATTTTTCTAAATGTAGGGTTTTGAGTGAATAACCATACCCTTAAAATCACGATTTTATGAATATTTCTAATGTTCCAAATTATTCTTCTACTCCACAGTGTTCCCTGATATGTCTCTCTTCCAAATCTATTTCCTGTAAATTTTGTAAAATTAATGAAAATATTGAAAACCTTCTTAATATTAAAAACCAATTATGAAAAGGGTTTAGAGTGAATCACCATACCCTTCAAATTCTCATATTCTGAATATTAGTGTAGTTCCAAAGTAATATGATCCTCCATATGTCTCTCTTGCAAGTTTCTCCCCTGCAAAAGTTTGCAAAATAATGAAATAGTGAATAGATTTTTAGTATTTAAATGAGTTTATGAAATTCAATTCCCGCTCTTTTTTTAATTGTTTAAAAAAATAGCCCTTTTTAACTTTTTCAATATGATGATGCATTTATGTAAGATGCACTGGTATGACCATATTACATTGCTCACTGGTGCGTCCATATTATTTGATGCATCAGAGATATATAAATTTGTTTTATTAACAAAATCTAGAAACATGGTGTGGTTGATTTTTCAACGCACCGATGCTTATTGTTAATATGCACACTAGTGTGTTTGTGGTTTATAAGCGCACATATATGCATTTAAAGTTATTTGAACTTTTAGTCGCACATAAAATAGTATATTCTTCTCAAATTATATTTTATGATGAATTCACATGACTTGCAATACTTCAGTGTACATTTTATGTTTTATGTCTCCTTATTCTTAAAAAATGGTTTCAAAACTATATTCAAACTCATATTGTGGTATGGTCCTCGAAATTTATTGTAGATATGTACAAGAAAATTTATTGCTAATTTTGCTGAAATGGAGGGAGAAAATCTTATTATATGATCAAATGGCCAATTCTTCAAATTCCATCCCATTCCATATTTTCAAAGTGCATTGCAGAGTTCTCCCTTTCCATCTCGAGTAAGTTTAACTTATTTTATTTATGTTTTGATTATCTCATTGAATTTTTTTTAATCCATGTCAATATGAATAAAAATGTATTCAAATTTGCAGGGGCCTGATTCAGAATCAAGTTCATATGCATAAAATATTCCAGTATCGGTTCAAAAATGTCAGAAGGTCTTATCAGGAGCAACATACCGCAAGAAGTTGGTAGATGAAAATGGACAACTTCTTTATCCTGGAAATTGTGACATTCCATCTTCTAACCACAATCCTTGGTTGACGATGGTAATAATTTTTGGGTATAATGTAATTTGAAAAAAACAATTATTGCATTCTGCGTACTAATGTCATCAATGTACTAATGTTGAATAATTTTAAAATTGGGATTCTTCTGATGATGAGTGACCTACCTACCATCTTCTATTGTACCCCACAAAAATTTCAACCCGAGAGAAGGTTTCAATGTGAGCACAAGTTGGAGAGGAAGTATACCAAGAATGGTTGAATCAACCATCTATTCAATTCCCACTACGTCGAAATTCACCAATTAGGAATGTCTACAACAATACTAGTAGTTCTTGAGAGGTTGTCAATGGAGACAATAAAAAAGAGGCTGGTATGGATTATTACTTACGAGATACAAATGCCATGGAGATAAAGTTGTTAGACACATTCCATAATTATGAGATATGGGATGATTCTCATATCAATGATACCATTATTGAAATCCTAAAATATGCTTCCATCACCCCTCTCTTTGGAACTAGTGGCCAATCAAAGTCTACCTAGTTTGACACAACAATGTTAATTTACAACATGAAAGCAAAGTTTGGCATGTCAAATGCATGTTTCTCAGAAATATTGAGGTAATTGACCAGGAAGTGCCTTATATTAACTTTGTGAAATCTTGTCACAGTACAATCAACATTAGAAATGGTTTCTTTTATAAACATTAAATGACCCTGTACATTAATTTTATTTACCACTAACTGCAAAATATTCAAAGATAGGGTTCTTCCTAGTGATAATGTTTTTTTTGGTAGATGCAAAGAGGAAAGAAGTTGCTGAAAATGTTGGGTGTTGAGTATATATAATATCATGCATGTCCGAATGATTGTATTCTATATAGAGGATAATATGCAAACAAAGAGATATGTCTGAAATGTGGGCATGACAGGTACCATAAATCAATTAAAAATGGTAAATCACATGGTCCTCCTCATAAGATATTGAGGCACAAGCCTATAATCCCAAGGATTCAAAGGCTCTTTCATTGCAAAGAATTGGCTATGTTGCAGAGATGGCATGCCTTTCACAGAAGTGAGTCAAGAGTTATGCAAATCCCAACAAATTCCATAGCCATGAAGCATATAGAGAATACATGGTGAGAAAAATTCAAGGATGAAGTATGAAGTCTATGACTCAACATAGAAATGTATGGTGTGAGCCCATATTCCTTCCAAAACACCAACTATTTTGTTTCTCCTATAGTAGTGATCAATAACAATATCCCCCCATGGTTTTATGTGAAGAATGAAAATCTTATGTTGGCTCTTATAGTCCCTGGTAGAAGACAAGTGAATAAGATATATGTCTACCTACAACCTTTGGTAGATGAATTGAAGGAATTATGGGAAGGGATACATGTATATGATGTATCAATACCCATCACAACATAAAGGAGTTTTACGTTGTATGACATATGTGCTTACACCACAGATGATTATCCAATATTAGAAGTTTTCTTTGGTAATTAACATGTTTATTGATTTTTTTATATACATAACAATATTTATTTGCATATTTTATTCGTTGTGATTGACATTCTATTCTTAAACACTAACGTGTTATGTATACAATAATTTTGTAGGTCTTGTACCTAAAGGCTATCATGGATGTAAATTTTGTGGACCTTCTCTGAAGGATAAGTGGTTCAACCACCTACGAAATCCATTGTACGACTGCTCAAGGGTATTCCTCCCTGAAGAACACCCTTATAGAAGAGAAACATCCACTTTCAATGGTAAGCCAGAGAGAACCCAAATTCCTGCAATAATTACACCAGTTGAATGGCTTAGAGCATATGAGAGAGAGAGAGAAGGAGAAGTAGATTACATAAATGTTTGATTCAAATGGGGAGACTATGTTTGATGATACAAAATTCTTTGACACCTATGTTGATAAATTTCTCATTGGGATGAAAAGAAAATCTATTTTTTATGAGCTCCCATATTGGGGGCATCTTAAAATTTCCCACTTACTAGATCCCATGCATATATTTAAAAATGTTTCATATTCTTTATGGATGCACATATCATTGAAATAAAGTGACACATTGGTTGTGAGGAGACATATTATTTATTAAAAAACTAAAAAGAAACATTGCCCAAGACAAGAAAGTAGAGTAGTGGYCGCTCCCTCTTGGTCTTTCAAAGAAGGTGATGTCCCRTGGATTTTGAAGAAATAAGATCTTTCTTTGGCGAAAGAAGTTATATTGGTTRTGAAGGTGCCTTMTTTATATGGSTCTTCCMTATGATGTTGCTTCACTRTGCATCAAGGCCATTTATCRAGGTTGAAATCACATGACCATYTTAACATTCTAAAGGTATGACGTATGTCAAAAATATGATTTTATTATTTGTAATTTTTATTTTTATTCCATRGGAWAAAATATAATTAATTTGTTATGTGTTTACATTGTAGTGTCATTATCCTCTACTCATGYRTGGGTGTGTGAACCATGACTTCCCCCATGACCTAAGGCATTCCATATCTAAATTATCTGCATTTGTATGTTGGATCAAATCAAAGGAGATTCATATGGCTAGCATTCCACAGTGACGTCAAGAGATAGATGATATTGTTTGTATGTTTGAGAAGGAACTACTTTCGAGTTTCATGGACTTACATATTCATCTTCTAATTCAGCTAGTAGATGAGGTTGAATTAGTCAGGGTGGTCTCCTATCATTGGATGTTTTTTTTAGAGAGATACATGAAGAAATTGAAAGGATTTATTCGTCAAAGGGAAATATCCGAGGGTTCTATGGAAGAGGGGTGCATATCATATGAGTATTTATATTATTCCATTGAGTAGATCAAGGAGATTGACAACACACTATGTCTAGTGATTTGGGATGATGAAAGGGATGCATACAAAATATAAGGGGAGCTTCTCCAAACGAATGGAAAAATGTTCTTGATCAATAGTAAGCGACTTATCGTTTATAAAATTTCTACACAGTAACTATTCACACTAAATGTCATAATGTATATTTTCATGATCTCATATGTACTATATGTTGGTTTGATTTCGTGAATACATCAACAAATTCAGAAATCGATTCCATCAATAAATTCATTATTTACAATTCAAAGGAAACACAGTCGTGGTTTGGATTCTACAAACATAAGAAGAGGAAATGGGAAAGTGACAAGAAATAATTCATATGGTTGAATGGTAGAAGCATGCCTTATCCCGATCATTTAAAAGAAAATATGCCAACGATATTCTCCAATAGTTGTATTGTTGACCAAGTGAGAGAGAAATATGGTGCATCCACTCGTTAACCATGTGAAGAAGATGATGCAATAAACATAGGTATTGGTTGCAGCAACTCGATAATAATATTTTTGTGTCAATAATTTTTAACTTCGTCATGCACATTTGAATTGTAAGTAAATCTATATTATTTTATATTTTAATGGTTGGGTTTTTAGACACATATTGATACTGTGATTTTTTCAGTTTTTTATAGGTGCATTTGTTCCCATCTATGTGGGAATATGGACATCATTTTCTCATAGAGGATGTCGATGATGGACACATGACACAAGATGTTGGAAATATTGTCATTGATGCAAATACTCGAAGTGATGATCTATAATGATGAAGTACATCAGATGAGATTGTCATTGATGTCAACAATTGAAGTGATGATCTGTTGTTAAATGATAGATGACATTGTCATTGATGTCAACAATATATCAGTCAACAAGAATATAGAAAATGTAGAGATCGATAAACGCAAGCTCAGGAGGAAGATAGAACAGGCAGTCAAAAGATCAAAACTTTCTACAAGTATATCAGTCAACAGAAGATGTCAAACTGCATGGAGAGATAGATAGCGCAAGCTCATGAGAAGGAGAGAACAACAAAAGTGAATTGTATGAATATCAAAGCTCAGAAGTACATACGTATTTAGTGTCTATTGTTGATCACGATAGGATAAAAAATGATCCATTGATCAAAATCCCTAGAGGAAGAAAATATTGTAGAGATGTCATTGAGATCAGTGAAAAGACTGAACGGTTGATCAATGCAAATAAATGGTGAGAGGATTCAACAGTCGTCCGATCAGAGTGAGAAGCTCAGCAGTTGTCCGATCAAGAAGTTGACCATGAGCTTGAGAATCGTAAAAGGATCATGATCATCGAGTTCGGAGAAACATGGTTTGTCGATTCGATGAGAGTGGAATATCAGATATCGAGAAATCAAGAGTCAAAATAAGGGAGGTTCTCTAACCTTTGAAATACCAAAATGCGAAATTGCAATTAGATCCAAACCATTGATTCGAGGACTAATATGAGTCATTGATCGAATAAGAAATGAACTTGCAAAGTCATGATTAGTGAAGTCATTCTCAACCGTCAGATCATCCGAAAATATCACAGCCATTGATCGTTTCGAAAAGATCACAGTCGTCGATCATTCTGAAAATATCACAGTCATTGATTGTACCAAAAGGATCATAGTCGTTGATTGTTCCGAAAGCATCGGGACCGTCCGTTGTCAAGGATGGCATGTGGTGAAGGGTCATCATTTGACTGGCTCGAAGAATATAAAAGTCAAATGTAAGTGTTGTTAGAACTCGCGATATGCGAAGTCACGAAGAGATCCTAGATGTTAGTTGGAAGGCGGGCACGTGGCACTAGATCGACAAATTCGAGGATCCATGATTCAGAGAAACAACGACAAGAGTTGTTTGAAATACCGAAATGTGAAAATGAAAAACACTCAGCTCTGGGTCATAACCCGTGGTCACGAGAAGGGGAGGAGATACTGCAACTAAACTGTATTTTAGCGATCGCAACATGGAGTGTCGAGACCCTTCATCACAAGAATTCTGAAATGTGAAATCACGATAGAAATCATGGGACATCGGATATGGAAAACGTTGGAGGACCGTCAGATTTGAACCAAGGCAAAACAACATAGCAGACCACGTTAGCAGACCATGTCAGCTAAGGACACGTGGCCCAATAAGACAATGACAAGTGTCAAGTTGATACAGCATTTCAGGCACATGAAAATCATGAATATGTATGACACATGGCAGCCAATAGGCTAGTGACACATCATCAAGTGACGTAAGCGTTTACATTACTCCGGGAGTCCTACCTCGAAATATTTCACCACTAAGAAAATACTCTATAGTCCAGAAGTCTCAAATGACAAAACTCTGAAAGGGACACACGTCAGATGATCCATAGTATCGAGAGTTACCACTTTGAGAGTTTTTCATTTTAAGAAAAAACTCCAACATCAGGAAGTCCCGAATGTTGAAATGTCGAAAGGGACTATTGCAGGTCACGAAGATTCGAAGGCAAAAATGATGAAATCCCGACAACCACACATATCAACACCTGATTAATACACAACCATTTGATTAAGGAAAGAAGGGATCAAATTAAGGTTTAAGGTAGACCGTTGATCTCTTCCATGGAAGAGACATGAACCGTCTAATCATATCGACGATATCGCAACCAGGAGTTTTGTAAAGAGTAGTGTCTCGAAGTCCCAAAGGAAGAAAATATGAAACCCCATGAGTCTTCCATCTCAGTGGGTAATATGACTCGTCCGGACTGATCAATGATATCGTGATCGGGAGTTTGGTAATACAGTGGAGTCATGAAGACTTGAAATGGCAAAGTACCGAAACCCTGTCAACCATCCATTGTATCAGGAGAATGAATCATGTCCATTCATTTGATAAGCGTTCATGCACTTATATCGCCTAAGCATGAGGTCACTGCCATTGGTCATATGGTAAAGAAGTTTGAAAGGGAATATTGCAATGAATTGCCAAAATTGCTAAGCCTGTGGTTCTATGCCATCGGTGATATGACATAAGAAGTTTTAAAAAGAAACTGTTATACATCGCTATATTTGGTAAGTCTGTGGTTCTATAACACACGATCATATGTGATGGTTTGAAGGAAGCACCTTCATGGAATCTGGTCTCTGTAAATATAACAAATATTAGGGATCAATTTTAAAGGATTAAATTGATCTATGATTCTGATCAATTTATGGAAAACCTTCACCGTAAAATAAATAAACAGTAAATAAGATTGATTAATCAAGAAGCATGATGATCGAATATGGTCTATTGGTGAGCCAAGAACGCAACAGAAACAAGAGTACGATCTAATGAGTTGATCCATGTCTGTGATCAACTCATGACAAAAACGAACCAATACACAGTCATGATGAAAGAAGAATAAATCATGAAAATATGAATAAAGAATAAAAAGGAAAAAATGATATTAATTAAAGTTTAATTATCATTTTAAATGAAAAGGTACAATGGTTCAAATAAAGAGAAACATTGTTTTAAATTTCACACTTGTTTGAGGATTATATAAACGCGAAAAAGTGGTGAGAAGAAAGTGTCTCTGTGGTTCACATTAGAAGATCGAAAACCGAAGAAGATTCCAAGATGAAGAATTGTTTGTTCTGAGGTGCATGTCAATGTCTTATTGAATATCATGAACAGAAGAAGACAGAGAAACAATTATGCAATCCAGTACTTGATATATAAGACCATACAAGAAAAGGTTGCAACAGAGAAGTAGAAATACAACAATGGTTGTATGAGTCAAATTCAGTGAAGTACAAAAGATAATGAATTTCATTATAAACTAAGGGTGGTTGGGTGGTGCAAGGGTAGGTTGGAGCCTGCAGGGGAGTTGGTGCTTCCTTGTCAAATGTAGATGGCTAAACAGGGGGTCGAAGCCTCCTACCAGCTGGTGCTGGTGAACAGAGGGAGTTGGTGACTCCTTATCAGTTGTGGATGACTAAATAGGGGGTTGAAGCCTCCTACCAGTTGTTGCTGGTGAATGAGGGTGTGGGTGCATCCTTCCAGTTGTAGCTGGTAAATGGGGTGTGGTAGAATCCTTTTAGTTGTAGCTGAAGAAACTTGGGGAATGTCTCTCCATCAAGTTGTAGCTTGAAAACAGTTTTGTAAAAGAACTTTTTATTAATGAGAAAAGAGTTGGTGGTTTTCCCTGTTGGGTTCCACGATAAAATCTTGTGTTCATAAGG
>SNQJ01S0058035.1:0-12487 GCA_010110895.2 Picea sitchensis | reverse complement strand
TTTCCCTGTTGGGTTCCACGATAAAATCTTGTGTTCATAAGGGTTTGTTGTTCATCATATATTTCTTAATTGAATAATTAATGTGTGCTTAATAAGGATGAATACAAAAAGAAAAAGTAGGCAATATTGATTCACCCCCCCCTCTCAGTATTGCTAGATATTCCATCAATTGGTATTAAAGCGAGGTTCCTTTAAGAACAGTCTAACAAACTGAAAGGAAGATCAAATTAATCACACATGGATGGACAAAAGATTTACAATGAGAATGGAACTCCAATGCTTAGAAAAGAAGGATACATATTTTGGAGTACAAGAATGGAAAGTCATCTGAAGGCATTGGGATATGATGTATGGAATTCAGTGATCACTGATTATTTCCCACCAAATAGAGTAAGGACTCCAGCTCAAAAGAAAGCCAAAAAAAATAACTCAATGGTAATGAATACAGTCCTTGATGGACTACCTGATGATGTCAAAGAAAATATAGGTGAATGTAACTCTGCAAAGGAACTTTGGGACAAGATAAAAGACCTATACTTAGATGAGAAGTCATATGAAACATTTCAATCAGAACAAAGTTCAGTCTACAACAATACTAGTAATGAAGATTCTTTTGAAAAATACTCAGACATTGAAGCATAAGTCAATAAGGAAGCTGAGCTTGAAAGTTCTTTGGACGAAATGAGAAAATATAAACAAGGGTGTAAACAACTAAAGGATCAACTTAAGACTCTTGAAAAATTCAAGAAAGGGACTAAAACCCTTGATAAAGTTCTCAGTTTACAAAGATTTTCCTCGAACAAATATGGCCTTGGATATGACCACACACACATAATTAAAGGATCAGGCCCTATTACTAAGATTGATATTGAAGATGACATGTCTAGTGATGATACCTCCAAAGAATCTGATCATCCTCCCAAGAAGATGTATCAAATAAAAAGAGAGGACTTGACCATCAATATAGGTAAAGACTCTCCACAATCTTCCGATTGTAATAATGTTGATATTGAATTCTCTCGTGTAAGTAGAGAAGAAGATTCAAATACAATAACATAATGTTCTGTTAGCATTTATCCCATAGAAGAAGAAGAAGAAAAACTATCAAAGGCCAAAGAAAAGGTTGATTGGAGTCTCTCTGAATACATCTATCACCATAATGAATCATACTATAGCTATCTTCATGACTACACTCAAGAATTTCTTGAAAAGAGTCAAAATCATCTCTTGGAAATAAAGAAAATTTTCAAGGACAGTAAAAATATAATATATGAGCAGGACAATTAGTTAGAAGAGAAAGAACAGGAGATCAAGAGACTGAAAAATGAAATCAGTCAAGCAAAAGAAGAAAAGAAGGAAGATGATGTCTCAAGAAAAAACCTTGCAGATCTAAAAGAACTAAGGGAAATCTATGTCAATCTTAAAATCCAACTTGAAAAAGCCAAAAGGAGAGAAGAGGCAGTAAGGAACCAGTTGGAAGAAAAGGAAGAATATTTTCATAAGATGGAAGCATAAGTTGTGAATCTTAGAAAGAAGGTTGAGAAGTTAGACACCCAAATCAAGTTCTTGAACAACTCCATGACCCTGGATGAGATCTTGGATAGTCGGAGATCACCATATGACAAAACCGATCTTGGCCACAACAAGGAAGAAATTAGTAATTTCAAGAAACTTGATGCAAGTCCTTCATTTGTAAAAAGTGAAGACACGTTTGATGCAAGTATTTATTTTATAAAAAGGGAACGCAAGTATGATGCGGGTTCTTCATGTTCAAAGAATAAAAGAAACACTACAAAACTTAGAAGATCAGATCAAGGAAGACATCCAGAAGCTACTCATACACCTCAAAGCAAGTTCAGAAGAGAGACAACTTCATGAATGGATCAAAGAAGGTATGAGAGTGTCTTTAACGGTTATTGTTTTTCTTGTAATGAATATGGTCATAAAGCCTTGGATTGTAGGCATCATGGAAGAAAACAAGTCGGTAGGTTCAACAACAATATAATATGTTGGAACTGCAATCATGTTGGACATGTTGCTACACATTGTTACACTATGAGATGCTATAGGTGTGGTGGATATGGCCACAAAGCCTATAACTGTTGGAACTCAAGAAGACATCCAATAAGAAATGCTTCACACAATATGAAAACAAGAGTAAATAAGAAGACATGGAAAAGAAAATCTGAAGTAGCAAACAAGAAATATGAGGAAAATATTGTTCCTGAAACTGATAAAGTTAATAATAGAAGTTTGGAGGATGAAACTACTAACAAGGAATATTCTCAAGACAAGAATAAAGAAGCTATTGGTGCACATAATAGTGACGTTGATAATGAATCTCCAATGGTAGAACAACAAAAATAATTGAGTGATGATTATCTTAGAAATCTTTCAATCCTATTTTATTAGTACACTGAAACTCCTTCTAACATAAAAATTGAAAAAAAAAAGATCTATGTCCAGAAATCTACAAAGACTATGCTCAATGAAGCCAATTATCTGATGGATATTCCATCAATTAGTATTAATATTGTAGGGAAGTTGTAAGCACAACAGTACTCATATTGAATAGAGGTTGACTCAGGATCAATAGTAGTAAAACTCCTTGTGAACCCTATTTTGGAAGAGCTCATTCGGTAAAATACCTAAAGGTCTTTGGAAGTAAGAATTACATCAAAAGGCATGATGATAATTTTGGAAATGTGATGCTAGATCCGATGAAGGTATCCTTATTGGATATGATTCTACCAAGAAAACATACAAATGCTACAATCTTAGGTTACAAAAGATTGTTGAGAGTGCAGATGTCAAGATGGTTGATATAAAAACAATTGGTATCTTAGTTAGAGATCGATGAGAATCAATTGGAAAATCCAACAATTGTTTGAATAAAATGAGCTACAATTGTGTAGTATTCCAGTAAGACAACGACATATGCAGATGCATCATTCTGATGTACAAAATGAGGAAAATGACATCCTGCAGAAATAACAAGAGAAGAAACCTTGTCAGGAAGAGATACCTTTTCAGAAACAAAGGGGGAGAGTAGTTAGAAGCAGAGAGAGAGAATATTGACATGGGGAGTCATTCAGTTGCGATAGAAAAAGGTTGATTGCAGGACAAGTTATCAGTGGTCAGACAAGTACTTATACAGACAGATCATAGGAGAAGAAACCCTTTGCCATTGATTTCAAAGGGGGAGAGAAACTTCATAAAATGAAAATTTCATAAGAGGAAAGGATCAACACAGGGGGAGTTTTGTATATGAAGTTAGTGTGTTTCCCTCAATGACAAAGGAGGATACTGTTGGAAATATTGTCATTGATTTCAATAGTTGAAGTGATGATCTGTAATGATGAAGTACATCAGATGATATTGTCATTAATGTCAACAGTTGAAGTGATGATCTATTTTTAAATGAAATATGACATTGTCATAGATGTCAACAATATATCAGTCAACAAGAAGATAGAAAATGAAGAGATCAATAAACGCAAGCTCAGGAGGAAGAGAGAACAGATAGTCGAAATATAAAAACTGTCTATAGGTATATCAGTCAACAAAAGATGTCAAACTGTGTGGAGAGATACACAACACAAGCTCATGAGGAGGAGCGAACAACAGAAGCAAATTGTATGAAGATCAAAGCTCATAAGTACATAAGTATTTCATGTCTATTGTTGATCACGATAGGATCAACAATGATCCGCTGATCAAAAGCCCTAGAGGAAGAACAGATTGTAGAGATGTCGTCAGGATCAGTGAAAAGACTGAACGATTGATCAATGTGAAGAAATGGTGAGAGGCTTCAGCAGTCGTCCGATCAGAGTGAGAAGCTCAGCAGCTGTCCGATCAAGAAGTTGACCGCGAGCTTGAGAATCATAAAAGGATTGTGACCATTGAGTTCAGAGAAACGTGGGTCATCGATCTGATGAGAGTGGAATATCGGATATTGAGAAATCAGGAGTCAGAATAAGGGAGGTTCTCTAACCTCTGAAATACCAATACATGAAATTGTGATTAGATCCAGAACATTGATTTAAGGAGTAATCTGAGTCATCGATCAAATAGGAAATGAACTTTCGAAGTCACAATTAGAGAAGTCATTCTCGACCGTCAGATCATCTGAAAATATCATAGCCATTGATCATTCCGAAAAGATCACAGTCGTTGATCATTCCGAAAATATCACAGTCGTTGATTGTACCAAAAGGATCATAGTCATTGATCGTTCCGAAAGCATCGGGACCATCCATTGTCAAGGATGTCACATGGCGAAGGGTCGTCGTTTCACTGACTAGACGAATAGAAAATTCAAACATAAGTGTTTTTGGAACTCGCGATATGCGAGGTCGCGAAGAGATCCTAACTGTCAGTTGGAAGGCGGGCACGTGGCACTGGATCGATGAGTTCGTGGATTCGTGATTCGGAGAAAAAACAATGAGAGTTGTTTGAAATCCTGAAATGTGAAAATGTGAAACACTCAGCCCTGGGTCATAACCTGTGGTCACGAGAAGGGGAGGATCTAGTGCATCTAAAATTTATTTCGGCGATCGTGACATGGAGTGTCGAGACCCTTCATCACAAGAATGATGAAATAAAAAATCGTGATAGAAATTGTGGGCCGTCGGATTTGGAAAATGTTGGAGGGTCGTTGGATTTGAACCAAGGCAAAATGACACAGCAAACCATGTCATCAAGACACGTTGACAGACCACGTCAACAGACCATGTCAGCAAGGACACGTGGCATAATAAGACACTGACAAGTGTCAAGTTGATACACCATTTCAGTCACGTGAAAATCATGAATATGTATGACACATGGAAGCCAATAGGTTTGTGACACGTCATCAAGTGACGTAAGATTTTACGTTACTCCGAGAGTCCTAATTCAGGATATTTCACCACTAAGAAAATACTATATAGTCCATAAGTTTCAAATGTCGAAACTCTGAAAGGGACACACGTCAGATGATCCATAGTATCGAGAGTTACCACTTTGAGAGTTTTTCATTCTAAGAAAAAAATACAACATTAGGAAGTCCTGAATGCCGAAACGCCGAAAGGGACTGTTGGAGGTCATGAAGATTCGAAGGAAAAAATGACAAAATCCCGACAACCACACATCTCAACTCCTTATTAATACACAACCATTTGATTAAGGAAAGAAGGGATCGGATTAAGGTTTAAGGTGGACTGTTGATCTCTTCCATGGAAGAGACGTGAACCGACTGATCATATCGACGATATCGCAACTAGGAGTTTTGTAAAGAGAAGTGTCTCAAATTCCTGAAGGATGAAAATCTGAAACCCCATGAGTTGTCCATCTCAGTGGGTAATATGAGCCGTCCGAACTCACCAGCGATATCGTGATCAGGAGTTTGGTAATACAGTGGAGTCACGAAGACTCAAAACGGAAAAGTATCGAAACCCCATCAAGTGTCCATCATATACGGAGAATGAATCGTGTCCATTCATTTGATAAGTTCTCATGCGCTTGTCTCGTCTAAGCGTGAGGTCACCCCTATTGGGCATATGGTAAAGAAGTTTGAAAGGGCAGTTTGTAATGCATTGTTGAAATTGCTAAGCCTGTGGTTCTATGCCATCATTCATATGACATAATAATTTTTAAAAAGAAACTGTTATACATCGCTATATTCAGTAAGTCCATGGTTCTGTAACACACGGTCATATGTGTTGGTTTGAAGGAAGCACCTTCACAGAATTCGGTCTCTGTAAATATAACAGATATTAGGGATTGAGTTTAAAGGATTAAATTGATCTATGATTGTGATCAATTTATGGAAAACCTTCACCGTAAAATAAATAAACAGTAAATAAGATTGATTAATTAAGAAGCGTGATGATTGAATATGGTCTATTGGTGAGCCGAGAATGAAGCAGAAACAAGAGTATGATCTAATGAGTCGATTCATGTCTATGATCAACTCATGACAAAAATGAACCAATACACAGTGATGATTAAAAGAGAATAAATCATGAAAATATGAATAAAGAATAAAAAGGAAAAAATGATATTAATTAAAGTTTAATTTTCATTTTAAATGAAAAGGTACAATGGTTCAAATAAAGGGACACGTTGTTTTAAATTTCACACATGTTTGAAGATTATATAAACGAGAAAAAGTGGTGAGAAGAAAGTGTCTCTATGGTTCACATTAGAAGATTGAAAACCAGAGCAGAGTCCAAGATGAAGAATTGTTTGTTCTGAGGTGCTTGTCAATCTCTTATTGAAGATCAAGAACAAAAGAATATAGAGCAACAATTATGCAATCCATTACTTGATACATAAGACCATACAAGCAAAGGTTGCAACAGACAAGTAGAAATACAATACTGGATGTATGAGTCAAATTCAATGAAGTACAAAAGAGAATGAATTGCATTATAAACTAAGGGTGGTGGGGTGGTGCAAGGGAAAGTTGGAGTTTGCAGGGGAGTTCGTGCTTCCTTGTCAGTTGTAGCTGAATAAACAAGGGGTCAAAGCCTCCTACCAGTTGGTGCTGGTGAACAGAGGGAGTTGGTGCTTCCTTGTCAGTTGTGGCTGACTAAACAGGGGGTTGAAGCCTCCTACTAGTTGTTGCTGGTGAATGAGGGTGTGGGTGCATCCTTCCAGTTGTAGCTGGTAAATGGGGTGTGGTAACATCCTTTCAGTTGGAGCTGAAGAAACTTGGGGAATGTCTCTCCATCAAGTTGTAGCTTCAAAAAAGTTTTGTAAAAGAACCTTTTATTAATGAGAAAAGAGATGGTGGTTTTCCCTGTTGGGTTCCACGATAAAATCTTGTGTTCATAAGGGTTTGTTGTTCATCATATATTGCTTAATTGAATAATTAATTTGTGCGCTTAATATGGATGAATATAAAAAGAAAAAGTAGGCAATACTGATTCACCCCCCCCTCTCAGTATTGTTGGATATTCCATCATAATGTTGTGGAGTGGAAGTCTAGTTAGCCACCACGATCAAAAAACCATACAGGGGAAGTTAGGTTACATTGGAAATATAGAAGAGATAATTCTATTGGACTTCTCTTCTTTCCAATGTGTTATTTTTAGGTGCAAGTGGTGGGACATCTTTGATCAAAATAATGTAAAGGAAGATCATTATAGTGGGATGATATGTATCAACTCTAAAAATATGTGGGATGAAGATAAGGAGCCTTATTTTTTCCCAAAACACTGCAACCAAGTATTTTTTTACCCAGATGTGTTGGATAGGGATTGGTGGTTTGTATTAAGGAATGACGCTATATCAAAACATATTTTTGAGAACAAAAGTGTTATCATCCCAAGTGAAGAAGATAATGAGGGTGATGAAGGCATAGAGTGATATGTACATGTTTTATTTCAACTTTAATATTTTTTTGTATCTTTTTGTTATATTCTTTAATTTGCTAATTGTATTGTTTTTATTCATCTTTTGACAGAGGAAATGTTAAGTTAATTATAACAAATATTTGAACAATTTTAGTTGGTTAACAATCAATTTGATGTGTAATGTGTTTGTATTTCAAATTGTTTGTGATTGCATGGAAAATTTTTTATTTGAACATATTTATATGTCGTTGGATATATTTAAAAATGTTTCATCTTCTTTAAGAATTTCCAATTGTGAAATCCTAAAAAATGTTAAATGTCTAGTTGAACTTTTAATGGGATATGCAATTCTACTTTTTATGTTGATATAATTAGAGGTAATGATATGGTTTATATGCATGCTTAATAGTGAAACAATTTTGAGGATATGTTAACATGATGATTAAAAAATTGAGTTTATGTTCAATTATTTTGTAGATTTAATAGTAAGATTAACAAAAAATGTGGTTTATGATTAAAAAATTAAATTTATAACATGATTTTGTGATGATTTGGTTTTTAAATAAAGTAGTGTTTGTTAGTTTACATACTTTTATCATTTATTTTGAAAATATTTATAAAATTATGCCCCCAATGTTGAGTCAAGACACAATTATTGAAATAATATTTTAAAATTTGATAGCAATCAACTTACAAAATAATGGAAAAAATAACAATAGGAAGATTTGCATCCATAAAATTTTAAAGCCAATAGAACGCTTATTATTGGAGATCGTAACTTTTTTATAATAACAATTTTTAGTGTAGAAGAGTCTATTAAAAAAAATTATTAGTACAATCGAAAATAAGATTTATTCATATGTAATTTGTTTTTTGAAAAACAAATTAGTTATAATGATTATGCATAATGAACTATCTATGCAATTATAGTTTCAATTTTATAATTATAGTTTCAACCATATTGAGCTTTCTAATTTATAAAAATAAACAAGATGATGACAATCATCTTATAACAAACATAAACAACATCTAAAATACACATTTATATTCGCTAGCTAGAATAATCTAATTATATATACCTCTAGCACATATAAACATCACTAATTATCTAGCACACATATCTAATAATTTAACAGGGCATCATCATTTTGATCACATATAACAAAAGACAAGAATTTTATAACATCATCATCACACACTTCTAACAAGCATCATTTAACATACACATCTATCAAGCACATTTAACATCCAAAACTAACATGACCTAACAATATACACATCAACATCAACATATAAATTAAGTACATCATCAACATGATCAATAGAAAAAAAAAAACATCATATATATATATATATATGCAGATTATGCCATCGACTGGATCATATATATACCATTCACAAGTTAAATAACTTCTATAACATATATGATCCAGTCGATGACATAATCTTCATATATACAACATTAGTGGAAGCCTGGTTTGTAGTGGAAGATGATGGATGATGAATAGGTCATGCCTGCTCATTTAGGTGAGGTGAAAAAGGAGGATGACGAATAGGTTCGACATGCTTATCTAGGTGAGTTGAAATAGGAGGATGAGGAATAGGTCCAACATGCTCATTTAGTTGAGGTGAAAGAGTTGGATGAAGAATAGGTCCAACATGCTCATCTAGGTGAGGTGAAATAGGTGGATGAAGAATATGTGTTGCCTCCACATGATCAGGGTGAGGTGAAGGAGGATGAGAATGATATGGAGAAGGATGATCACGACTACCCTGATCAATGGATGGGGTACTAGATGAATGGGCCGTATCGGAATAAGAGATGTGTCTATCATTGGGAGCCCTCCTCGCTGATAGTATCCTAGAAAATCTGACAATATGATGCATAAGAGCATCAAATCATGCATAATATCCCTTCAAATATACAAGAGCATAGGATTTTCCCTGATGTCTCGCATCAGGGTAGGGAAGAATCCCACCTTAGTCAAAAGTGTAGAGATTTTTTCACCCAAATCCAACCTAAATTTGGTATCAGGCCTATGATGCATGTTGTCGGGTATATTCACCAGAGGACCTTGACCTATCATGGCCTCAGACAACATCTCCTCATCATCATATGCTAGGGGAGGAGGCACATCCCCAATGAAAGTTCCAATATCTACAATATATATAGTAAAAAAAATAATTACACATTTAATTCATTAAACAATTTAATAAAACAAGTTAAAGGATATGTTAGAATTAATTTTATTCTAATTAAGTAAGACAATAAAATGAAACTATATTAATTTAAACAAAACACTGATATTACCTGTATCATCTGATGGCTCATCTTCCATGAAGAGGATGTTTGGACATCATCACCAATATAAACCCGTGTAATGACACAACACCATGATGAACATGTGATCCACCGCACTACCTAGTAGTTGTAACGTCTCCGACCCTCGAACCTCTTCTGGGTAACACTACCTAAACAATTGTATCTTTGTTTTCTTCTCTGATACCATTCTGTAACATTCCCATCCACCACCAACAGGTTGGGAAACATCACCTCAGAAAACTAACATGCTCGAGAACAGACACATGGATATATATATATATATATATATAATGAAATTTTAACCAGACATAAACATTCTGTACATACACATATTCTTGCGGAAGCGAAAATAACACATAGATGATTTACATTCTTCTATAACCCAACTTAATGAAGAAATAACAATAAAAGCATACATGCAGTAAGCACAGATAGAACCATAAATATAATAGAATATACAAATACACAACATGTCAATGAACAAAGTATTGGTAATTATCTCTTAATTGATGACCACCAACTGCATGGAAACCTTTCACAAACTTCCCATCCTTAGACCACATTTCTCATCACGCTCAGTAGTGGGTCACCCTCGAGCTGGGACTAAACTCCACCAGGAAAGGGATTCCTAGACTTGGCAAGGACAACAGGAAAGTCGCACAGATCAACAGGAAGGATTTTCTCACATGAGAAACTTATGCCCACATCCCACAGACCCACATTCCCCACATGCCCATCCCACCCCAGGAGTGTACACATTCATTATCATGATTCCAACAACTATCCACCTCTCTTCTAGGGCTTCAATAACAAGATGCATCAGAAGTCTCAAAGTACTATAGTTTCTACGGGACAACCTCCAGGAGAAATCACTTCCTCAACACACTCTCTCACCTAGAGAGAGTTGCTCACGGGAATGACAACCTGCCTCTTCTATCCAGCTCCTAAGTCTAGTGGGTAACCTTTGTAGCAAAAATTGGGTATGGACTCTGGTAATGACAATAAGCCACACCAGTCCAGAGAAAATGTGGGTAGAAACAACAAAGTCTAAGGTGCGATATGGTTCAGACATGACGTATTCGTGTTGTGCTTCACAGGAAAAATGATTATCTTCATAACATAGGTGTGCAGGTTTCATAAGTTGTAGAGATCGATGATGGAGGAAATGGCTGACTATGTCAAGGATTTCCCTGTCTGAGTGCGTGCATCAGTGGGAAGTATGGATGAATTCCAGAGTGGTGACCCTCGCGATAATGGCGAGGGAACCCCCAACGAGATGACTTTCCCACCTAAAAATTGCATGCGCCCAAGTTGACACATGTCTTCCTGAAGCCTCATGAGCTCCACTTAACACTCATTCCCTTTTCCTAGGAACTTAGAACAACATAGGTTATATCAAACATTAGCTTCTAGGAAATAATAATATAATGTTATTCCTTTAGAGGTAATCCCTCTAGCTTAGCCCCTATTCCTAGACACTTATCCCCTTCCATTTCCATACCTAGTGGAGCTTAGTCCCATATAAATCTTTCATTGTGGTCGATCTACACACAATAATATAATTTTATTAATGATGTGATTATTTACATATACAAAATCAGGCTCATTGGCCTTAGAATTTGGTTGTCCAGCCTAATAAACACATAAGTCTTCCAACTTATAAATAATTGACTCACCAACCTATAAACATAATTAAAATTCAGCAGGGGCTCGGCCTTGGGGTGTTACAATCCCCTCCCCTTATTTTTTCATTGTCTTCAGTGAAACTTATTTACACAACAACAATAAGATTTCCAAAATCTTCAAAAATAGGTGGGTACTCTACCCGCATAGCATTTTCATTCTCCCATGTTGTGTCCTCAGGACCGTACCAGGTCCATTGAACCTTTACAAGCTTTATGAATCGATTCTGAAGTTGCTTGTTCTTCCAGTCGATTATGTGCACATGCTACAATTACAAAGTGCCTTCTTGCTCCACCTGAATCACATTCCAATCAATCACATGATTAGCATTAGTTATATACTTCTTGAGCAACGATACATGAAATACATTATGAATAGTCATGGATGGAGGAAATGAAAGCATGTAAGTTACTGGTCCAATCCTTTATAGGATTTCAAACGGTCCACAATAACTAGCTACCAACTTGGAACAACTTTCCAGATTCAGGGAACTTCTTTTGGCTTTCACCTTCAGGAAAACATGATCACCCACTTTAAACTCCATGTGGTTTTTGCCTTTGTCTATATATCTTTTCTACCTGTCTTGGGAAACCTTCAAATTCAACTTTATCTTTAACAATTGCCCTTCCATTTCCTTGAGAAACTCTAGCCCAACCACTTCTCTATCAGCTGGGTTGTCCTAGCTTACTAGGGTGTTTCACTTTCTTCCATAAAGTTCTTCAAACAGGCTCATCTTCAGTGAGGCTTGATACCCATTGTTGTCGGAAAATTCTACCAAGTGTAGATAATCTTCCCATTTAGATGGTTTGTCCATCACATACATTCTTAACATATCTTCTATCACTTGATTTACTCTTTTTGTTTTTCCATCTGGCTTAGGATGATAGGTTGTGTTGAAGTTCATGTTCCTTCTGAACCCCTTGAACAATCCTCTCCAAAACTTCGAGGTAAACTTTAGGTCTCTATCAGACACAATTCTCTTGGGTATGCCATGCAATCATGCTACTTCTCTCGTATAAATATCAACAACATTGGTTTCCTTGTGAGTAACTTTCATAGGAATGAAATGGGCATATTTAGTAAGCTTATCCACTACCACCATGATTGCATCATGTTGCTTGCTTGTTCTAGGAAATCCTCT